>JANIWI010000009.1:0-203396 GCA_030705115.1 Suzukiozyma pseudoglaebosa
AGGTGGTTTCATTTTTTTTTTTTTTTTTTTTTTTTGCAACCATTAAAAATCACGATAATACTGGGGATTTACGAACGATAACAGTTAAAGCGTAGACTTTGAAACAAAGAGTGACTTTATCGAATTGAGCAAGTTGTATCAAATTGAGCAATTTTTATTGATTGAGAAACTTTGCAATCGTGGTGATTTATTATCGATTTGCAACCAGCAAGAAGACTTAAGTAAGCGATACCGATTTTTCGCTTAATACCCAAATCACAATTGGGACTTTTTTCATGACAACCACTTATCAAGCATGTTGTTGTTGATAAAAAAATTCAATCTGTATAAGGAAATCTGATGATCACAAGACAGATTCTTTTTTTCATCATATAAATAGTGAAAAACAATAATTAGTTATGATTATGTCAAAATCAATGGTGTAGAATATTTGAATATTTTTTTTTACAAATAACGATTGATTGATCGACTTTTTTAATCAAATCACAGCCTCTATAGCATGTACTTTGCTTATAAAGTATCAGTTCGTTTATTGAACTTTGTAATTAGACATGTTTAGGATTTATCAAATTTAATCACCAAATATCAATTCATTCATCAATTTTTTTCCATCAAACCATACTTTGGGTGATCTTTGTTCGGGAACCTTTTTTGCAACTGTTTTTTTGAAAATACTTTTTATTGAACTGTATTTTGTAGTTTTAACAACATGGGAATCGAAAATCAAGTCCAGCTCAATGCTTGCACCTGAAGATCTTAACTTGAACAATCTTGAAAAATCATTAATGAGTACCGTAGCGATATATTATTATTTTTTCGTAGGTTATAATCACCAATTCCCCGGGTTTGGTTTTCATGTAGGTACTGCTATAAAGCGATAAAAAAAATGGCTTAAATTTTAGGATATAAATACTTCATTAGATAACTTTAATATGTTATTTTTGCTATATGTCCCAATCTCATATTCTTTTCGATTGATAACTTTTTTAAAGGTAGCAGCTTAACTGGAAGAACTAAATGCCGAGTGATCATACGGCTGATTTCAATCGCAGGTAAATTTTTTAAAATGTTTCGTTTGCAGCAGAAAGGGAACAAACTTAAAATTATTTGCTGAAATTCGTATTTTATTGATTGTATAGTAATGTATCTAGGGCGTTTACTGAAACTTTTTTTCTTTAACCAGATTTGTAACACTCGTCAATCCAAAACTTCTGACTATTGAGCACTCGTTTTGAAAGGAAGATTTCATTAGCCATAAACTTCAAATAAAATCATCTTGGGGTTTAAGTGCATGAAATATAAAAACTAGTAGTAATGTATCACTTAATCCCAGATAAAATACCATTGAAAGATCCGATTAAATATGCATAAAACCCTTGTTGCAAGATAATCTATATCTGGAGGTCCTGTTGTGCAAAATAAAAAATTGAATAAAGGTCCACAAAGTTTCAAGCACAATTAAGAAATATCATGCTTATGTTATTCAAAGCAACTAAAGTAGAAATAACAATTCCGAGTCTTTAAACGCCAATTTTTTATGCATTTTGAAACCTTAACAAAGCTTTGTTCTATTAATACCTGAATCAAGTGCTTGACAGGGTATTAACCAGTCAAACGTACATAAATACCAACCATATAGCAACATGAAACCAATCAATTGATTCAGTTTCACCAAATACCAATTCATCATAATCTAGACTCTGGTAAAAATTAAGATTTTCAAGATGAAAACACAAAACAAGCAACTATTGTGGTAATTTCAAACAATTATTAACCCATTCAATTTTGGTACCACATTATTTTCATTTTCGCTGTAAAAATAACGTATTGATACTTATTTTCATAATCGCTCTTGCGATTATTAAGTTTAATAGATCAACTTACAGTTTAATTGACCATTTTTTTCAATTTTACTGAAGGGAAATGATATTTCAATTAACAATTGAAAATTGATTAGTTCAATCAATTAGTTTCAATTGCAAAAAAAAATTGAATGAATAAATATATAAAATAAAAATTTAAGTGGATGAAATTGCTAGGAATTGGGTCATATTTAGAGAGATTTTGAACAGCACCAATTTAATCTTACATCGACAATGAGGGAAACATCGTAAGGCAGATTACAAGCCTTTCAAACATAATTTTTACCATCAAAATAATGGAAATTTCCGTTCAACTAACTAACAAGTCTGGCAATAACTTTTCATACCAATATTTTTCGGGGAGTTTGTGGTGTTGGGTGTTTTTGATGCGTTGGATGGTTTGTGCATAACCGTCCGAAAAATATCAATTTCAAAAGGCTTTTTGGGGCGTTGGATGTTTTATCTGCAAGTACTGAAAAAATAATATTTTAAGGGTTTTTAAGGTTTTTTGAGGCGTTGGATGTTTTATCTGCAAGTACTAAAAAAATAATATTTTTTGGTTTTGAAGATTTTTGTACAGGCTTAGTCAAAATTATTTTCTAATGGCGGTTAAATTGCGTTAGATAAAAAAATTAGAAATAGGAGTTAACTACTATAATTTTATAGATATTTTATGGTATGGCAGTAAAACAAGATGTTTTTGTCCACTATTGAAATAAATATTATTCTAAAATATTCTACGTTTTCGAATCTTTTTTTTTCTTCCGTATGTTTATACGTGTGTATTCCCGGTTTAATAACGCTTCCTACCTCAAGTTGAACAAAAGTTGAGGCCAGTTACAGAAGTTTCAATCTATTACATTATTCATGGGTTAATCTATGTTTTTGTTTACTATGCATAATTATGGGGCATGTTAAATTAAATTTTAGATATTGTTCATGTGTCAGAGCATTTTGGGAATTGATTTAACATTTTACAAAAAATTACACAAATATTAATCAAAAAATTTTATTATAATATATTATTTTTCAATTACAACTCTGTAAATATCTAAAAACAAAAAATCAGATGAACTCATGACTATTGCCTCAGTTGGCTTCAGGCTAGTGAAATACTTTGATGGAATAGATTATCATTAAGCATTTTTCACTTCAAGATTGCGTTACTGGGGCAACACCACCAACCAATCTAAATGAATAACATTGGAACTTGTTTTTGCTGGCAATAAGCTGGTATTACTGAATTTATGATGCTCGACTTTGCCGTTGCTGACATTAATGGGGATAAACATGAATGATCGAGTTTCCTGAGCACACCAACATTGCTGTTGGTTAAATCGTCCAACTATTCAATACTGTGATCCATAATAACCCACTGAACCATATTTATCTAAAAATTTTTTCAAAATTCGACCTCAATATCATCTAGATCATACTCCTCGAATATATATATTTTTTTTGTGAATAAATATAATTAGGAATGCTCAACCGTTTTGCGTTTCAAGACTGGAGTTTATCTGGATTGTTTTGATAGTTATTAAACTTTTCAAGAAATGATTTGAAAAGGTTTGCCATTAGTGAGCCATACTATAACATTGACTCCAATTCACTTGAAAAAAATCCGTTTTCAATGAAATTCACTTGTTTGTATATTAGTTTCAAACATCATGTTCCCATTTTTACTTTGATTGGAACTTCAACTTGTTTACAAGATAACTGAGGTTGAATGAATTGTATTAGTTCTGTTTTGATAATTGTTTGCCTGATATTTAGATAGAAAATTTTGGAGGTTGTACATAATACAAACATTGAGATGTCATAGATGATTAATATGTCTAGTTATCTTTTGCTTGTAGAGTTAAGTGAAATCCATTTTGATTTTTTGTATTCCCTTCTGTTATTTTTGATTGTTTATTTTTTTATTTTATTTATTTTTTTGGTAAAAACTTCGGTTTCGTCTTGTCTCATATGAGTACTAACTTTTAAACTGTTTTAGTATTTTTTGTTTTTCTTTTAAAGATTTCATCTTGACCACTTTCTAATTTAATTTCATTGAAAATTTCTAGTTGGATTAAAATCGCTATACTCATTATTGGGTATGAATTTGTAAATTATGTTAATCTTTTCTGCTAAAAAATCAAAGATGTAAAATTTTCCGCTGAGATTCATTTCCAATAGACTTGAACTTAATTAAACAAATAATAACGGTTTATTTAATGTTCACCATAATTGGTGGTTCTTTTTTTAAAGTTTTTAGTTTCAAACTTACTGATTCGATTTGAAACCAACTTCATATTAATAACAAGCTAGCTTATAGTCAAAATAATTGTGGAAGGGCAGTTGTTTTCAGGTGGTTTTTTTCTTGGATTTTGAAAGCAAATAATAAAAAAAATTGTTGTAAACTTTATTAGTTGTACTATATTTCTGTAAACAGCCATAGAAATAAAACAAGAAAAAACAACCTACTGCAAATCTAAAGGACTAATTAATATACATTTATCTATGACATTATGAACATTGGAAATGAAAAAAAATACACCTTTATAGATAAAGTTTGAAACTTTATTCTACTGATAATTTTTTGTTTTCCAAGTTAATTTTCGGACTAATAAAACTGATTTTATAATATGAAACTTCGAATGATAGGAATAATTAAATTTATTTATTAAGGGTTCCTGTTTAACTACTTGATCCACAAAGTTAACAACTTTGTCTTATTTTTGGTTTTTTCGTTTGTTTTTTTGAATTATGGGATAGTATTCATAAACAGAGATTGCAATTTTACAATTTGTGTTATCAAAATTTTCGAATTCCGCACCTTTAATTAAAATTTGACTGAGGAATAACAATGGAAATTCCGTTCAAACAATCAATCAACCATAAATTAAGGTTCTATTATTTTTATATGATGATGAAATAATGTATGATCAGGCAGACCATTCATAAATTGAAAAATTTTAGGGTTTTTTTATTTTGTATCAAACAATTGAAAAAAACTGGCATGAAAAATAGGAAACCATTAGTGTTCTTGCAACAACGCAACGTGGCGGTTTAACAATACGGAGCAATATTATGGTTAATAACAAAGGACTGGTGGCATCAATCAAATTTAGAAAAAAAAAAAAAAAGGAATAACCTTAAAATTTGGTATTTAATCTATCATTTTCAAATGATAAAACTGTTCCTTCTACAACCAAGAAAATTGTCATAGTTTCTTGTTAATAAAGACTGGAATATGCATAATTGTTAACTGTTTTACAACCTCAGTTAACTTTAAAATCCTATAATGGTTAAAAACGAAAATAAAAATAAAAAAAACTTTACAACCAAATACAAGGAAATTACTGGAATCTACAAAACCTGGTTCCATTCTTAACCAGACCTAATGGCAAATACCGGTTTTCTTGAGTAGATATTTATGTCTTAAAAGTATCAGTGACTTCATAAAAATTAAATAAAAGATTCAAGGCACCTTGTGTAACAGAATAAAATATTTAATCTATTTAGGAATATTTTTTATGCATAAAAGTAGTACTTTGGCTGAATGGCATAATTGTAGTAAGGGATAATATATTCTTTGTTTAGTAATTTTCTGTAATAAATGTAAGAATAGTCATTATAAAAATTTTTGTTAGGCATGATAAGATTTTGTTTAAAAGTTGATAATACAATCTGGCAAAAAAGTGAGTGACAAAATCGGCATAAATTGGTAACAAATAATAGAAATACCTGCAGCGCTTGGTCTATGTTGGGGATGAAGGGAAAAAACAATTGTCAACTAGTGTCATGACAACGTAGATAATAATAACAATAATTCTAATAATAACTTTTATACTAAATAAAAAAATGATATTATTTTGAAAGCAGATATTAAAGATATAATAGGACTAACAAATGAAATTAATTTATCAGCATGTGAAGGAACAACTATTTCTTTTAATAATAATTTAGCTGCATCAGCGATATCTACTCTCTAGCGGTATTACCCTGTTATCCCTAGCGTAACTTTAATCCGTTATCGACATCCTCTTCTTTAGTTTATGTCTGTTCATGATCGGGATTTATGGAATTATAATTATATATTCTTTTTACATTTTTATTTTAATCTTATTGTATTTAAATATATAATTAAAGTGAATATAATAATAATAGTTTCTAATATCATATGGTATGATTTAATGTTTTTAAAGTTAACAATAACATGTATTAGATATGACGTCTAACCTATTGTTTACTTATCTCCTAAGTAAAATTGTTTATTTTGTAGAGTATTTCTTGTAAGGAAAAACACAAAAATAACTAAAACAAGATACTGGTGGTTAATGACAAATTTAACAAAACAATAGGCAATAGAAGGCGGCAAAAAAATAAATAAAATGGGATGGTAACAACATTAAAAACAACAAAAAAAAACCCCATAGACCTTATGAAATGAAAGAAATCACAACCATCATGTCGTAAACCTGTTCTTTTTGGATAAACTGGCAAGAATTGTCCCAACGATTATCTGGAAAAAAGGTGGTGTTGCATAACTTCTATATTTAGCCTCAATTTCTAGCCACTAATTAAAAATAAAAATTGCACCAGTCTTTAAAAGAAATCTTGATTAGTGACCATTAACGAAGAAAAAAAAACTATGCACATAAGTGTAAACAAAAAAGTAATGATATAGTTTAATGGAATTAAATGAACTAAAATTTCAAATTTTGAAAGAAACACTATTGATCTTGAAAAAACAATCTACAATTGTATTGTGTTTTCTTCACCTTCATTTGATTTTTCTTTTTATTATTATTTTTTTGTATGGTTATTTTCATTTGCTTTGGTTTCTAGGTTACAAACATCATCTTAGAATGATACTTCTAATAGTAGAATTATTTAGACCAAGAATAAAACCAGGATCAATGAAAATCAAACAATAAACAAATCTCCATTTTAAACAAAAACTATTTTTTTTTGATTAATGAACATTAATAGTTAGTTGGTTTGGTTTCTTTGGGTACATTGCATGGGTTTCAACAATTGTTCTAGAAAATTTAGTTGATGTCAACAATGTATACTATTTGTGGAAAAATTTCAAGAACCATGTCGAAGCAATTACATCATCTTGTGGAAAAATTTCCAAGAACCATGTCGAAGCAATTACATCATCTGTTGTTATATGGGAAGATGTTCAATCACAGAATTTGTCCCAAACTTTAAACAAACATGACAGAGAAAAATTAAGATTTAGTTGTACACTATTTGTGGAAAAATTTCCAAGAACCATGTCGAAGCAATTACATCATCTATTGTTATATGGGAAGATGTTCAATCACAGAATTTGTCCCAAACTTTAAACAAACATGACAGAGAAAAATTAAGATTTAGTTGTACACTATTTGTGGAAAAATTTCCAAGAACCATGTCGAAGCAATTACATCATCTATTGTTATATGGGAAGATGTTCAATCACAGAATTTGTCCCAAACTTTAAACAAACATGACAGAGAAAAATTAAGATTTAGTTAGGATTAAATTTGAAAACAACAACCATCTATGTTTGGCTCAATACATTTACTTTCGAATAATAATAAAACTCAATTTTGCTCGCCTTTTTACCCAAATGACATGTTGACATTACTTCATTGGTGTTTCTGGCTTTGTCCATATGGTTTGAATCATACGATTAACCTCATCCTTAACCATCTAGTTACCTATTTGAGTAATATAGTCACCAGCACCAAATGTAAACTCGACCTCACCTTATTATCTAATTTAATTTGCGAAACCTTTTGTAGTATGGGTTGTTGGCCCACTTAATTATTTGTATATCCTTGAAATTGTGGCTCAACCCTTTTGAGTTATGAGTTAAAAGATTTTATACTTCAACTACTTGGAATTAACTAATTCATTGATTTTGCAAAGATTATTTTTGATTATTATAACCGTTCAAACTAAGGATATGTCTATTTGATTTTTATGAAAATTAATAACAATATGCATCGCCATATTTTTATTTTTTTTATATTTTACGAAGTTGTCATGCATTTACTATGGCTTTAAGCCTAAAGTTGGCTACTTCATGTTTTCCCTACTGTTTAAAAAATTTCACCCCTATTAAAATCTAGGCCCAATTATAGTTTCACCATAAGAACGGTCTGTAACTTGAGACAATATGGTAACTACCACCATTCTATTATGTTGGATTGAATAGAATGGATTAACCCTGCGGTGATTTTGGCAGAGTTTTATATATGAATACTACAGAATCAAGGTTTGCCATGAATATCTTCATTAATTTGGTTTAAATTGTTTTAGTAGAACTTTTGAAAATACAAACATTTATACTTGACTAGCGACAGATTTTTTAAAACTACTTGTTTTTAGTTGGCAATAGTTTGCACAACCTTACTGACAAGAGAAAACTTCTACATCCATTAGTATTTGATGAGACAAAGTTTCTGCGACCATTAGTCCTTGCTTGATGATGACTTTTCCGACCATTAATACTTGATGGGCAATAGCTACTATAAAAATTAGTACTGAATGGGTGATAGCTTCTACGACCACGAGTACTTGATGAGATTAAGACCATTAGTACTTGCTTGGCGACTACAACCTTCTAATAATCGACTGGCTACTACAACCATGTGTACTAAGTTAGCGATAGCTATTCTGTATCATGTTCCATTGTAATCAAGCTCTATTGGCTTGAACGACTCATTTTAGTTGGCTTTAATTGGGATCTACTTCCATTCATATCATTTTTATTAAGATGATTTGTTGCATAACAACAAAAACAACCATTTATATGTTTTTGTACATATCATATAAAGTAAGATTCATTGAAACAAACTTAACAACTTCTAAAATAAGTTTTCATTGGAGCCATTAGTAAAGTAGTGTTTACTTTCTTAAGCTCAAATGTATAGAAAGACAAAGATCACAATTACACTCGTTTCATATACTTTTTCAACCCTTAAATCTCTATAATAATGATTTTTCTCTTGATGTACTACTACACCTACATTTGAATTTAAGCAAATTTCGGTAAAGTCAATATCTATTGACCTTCTCAAAGTTAACCGTCAATAAGATGTGAAAGTAGCCAATTGTATAAATTTTTATACACACCAAATGAAGAAACACTTGACTGTCTAATTGGTATCATAGGGTTGTGGTATTAAAAATGGCTGCAAAAAACCGTTCAGTTTTGAGATACATGGCAAACATGGTAATATCTCCACAGCTGAAAACTATTCAAAATTGATGAAGGATCTAATGACCAAGATAATCTACAATACTAAATATTATCAACAGGAAGATTCTTCTCTTCGTTATGTTAATATTTACATTACCCTTGAACGCGGTCGTGTCCCAATCATAACGGTTTTTGATTACCCCATAAAGGAAATCAACCCAAGGTGATAGTAAGGTAGATATTAAAGTGATGCAGTTTATGGACCTTCCTGATGCAATTTTGAGAGTTATCATTGATTATTTACCTCAGCAATCTGTTATTAACTTATCCCAAACCAATTTTAAGTACTATCAGCCTTGTACCGATAAATTGTACTCAAGATTATTAATCTTGACAAATCCAATATTGGAGAATGATAACTTCAAAGAAGGAAAATTCACCGCTATTTCAGGCTTTTCTTATAGCAAATATGGAAAATTATATACTGAAGTATCGCAATTGAAATTGATCAAAGCCAGATTATCGATTTTGAATCAATCAATGGATGTTAATGAAGAATTAGCCACTAAAGTTAATGAAATACATGTATTTTTGCATCAATTCGATGAAGAACTTGTTGACAACTTACAATCGCTAATTATCAACATTTTTACCAGTAAGGAGCTTCCATTGTCAAAACTATTTATCAATAATCAAAAATTACGATCCAAATTGGATGTCAAAAATTTGAAAGTCAAATCACAAATAATTGACAATCCTGCAATTATAAATCATGATTTACAAGAATTAATTATTGGTAAACCATTTGATTTCTCATGTTTAACCAAAGCAACCATGAATAATCTTACTTCTTTGATTTTACCCGATAATGAACAATTGTATTGGAAATTTATCAACAATATTGTAGTTCAACGAGTTCAAAATTTGAACTTAACTACATTTAAGTTGGTGTTTAATCATCATAATTTACAAGAAAATATCTACTTATTTCATTTAATCAATTGGAATTTAATTGAAAATTTAGAAATTCATTTGGGTAATCCTCATAAACCTGAATTATTAACTGATTTATTACATTTGATTCCTTTGAAAAAATTATCCAAATTAAAAAGAATCTCATTTGTTCAATCAAAATTGTATGATTTGCATACAATAAATGAACAGTTTGATTTTATAATATTTGACTTTATTAATTCTATGATTGAAACTTCTCCAAAATTATCATACATATCAATAAATCATAACTTACCTCATTTTGGAAACTTTAACGATGGATTTGAAGGAAATTACTTTAGAAGAAAACAATTATATACTCGATTATTACCAAAAATCTTGTCGAAAACAAAAAATTATATTGAAATTTATTTGCCAAATTTTTTTCAAACATTATCTTGTTATGAACAGCCAATGAATACTTTAATGTGGAATGGTTGCAAATGTACTCATTGTGAAAATTATTTGCAACATTTGGATGAATTTATGATGCATCATCGTTATTATAATGAGAAACAACTCGGTTACAAAGACTTGAATTGTTCTAGTATGTTGTTCACAGTTGGTTTCGCTGTAAAGCAACGATACATCACTGACTCTCTAATGACTGATTTACAATTCAATGAATATCCCTGTCAAGATAGTTTGTATGACTTTCATTCCACTGCATCAGGAATTCCTTTCAAGTGTTATGAAGATGAAATTGTCGAACACGGTCTATTAGATGAAACTGAAAAAGTTCAGTCGGAGGAATTACACAACGAAGCAAAAAAGTTTTGTAAGTTTAACCAAAAGTTATTTTATCGTAATTATAACAAAGTTTTGAGCCACTATATTGATAGTTTACTCGCTGCTATTGTTCATTTAGATAGAGGAAGTGCTGAAGAAGAAGTCATTGGAGAAGAAATGAATGATGGAGGGGAAACCGATTATAACATCACCATAAATAAAATTGCTATCAATAGTGTGGAATATTTCATCAAACAAGAAAGAAATGGAACTTACTATTTCAGTTCAATTGATCATCGATAATTGGTTAAAAACTACAGTTTTAGACTATAAACTGACTTATTAGTGAAGGATTATTGCCAATTCCTGTTTTCTATCTTGATTGACTAAATGTTCATCTGATTAATAATTTTTGCAATGTTGTATGAATTTTAACATACTTTTTTTATGCATTTCTAATATTTCACCCCTATATAAACTTAAAAAAAAAATTTAATTTATAATTGTCTCAACCCTTCCGTTACTCTCAATTGGTTCAATTATGGTTCAAGTACTGGTAATCAGAATATACAGCGATTTAAAATTTTATACTGTGAGTATGAAGATTCGCATCAAGCAATGATTTCTGAGTTAAGTAGTACTAAAGAAAGCAATAAAGGGCAACTGGGTTCAAATGCTTTCAATAGGGTTAATGGGCTTGGTCACATGTGTACTATGAAAGTTGCTGATATGAAATTGAGTGTTTGTTATCTTAAATTACTGGCGCAGGAAGAATCAGAAACACTGAAGGAAAATCAATCTTGTGCCTAAGGAACGAAAGGCATCCACAGTTGGAAAATTCAACCCAATAACTGCTAAAACATCAAAATTTTATCAAAATATCAATTGCAATCAGGCGCTGGTACTTTGTGGTGAGTGAATATTAGTAGCCCCATAGATTCTACATCAAACGATACATTAACGAAGTATAGAGGACAACGTCAAATGGGACGAAATATAACAGAGAATATATAATCCAAGCAAGCATTTGCAAAATAAGTATTATATGGACAAAAGATTCACACAAGTACACCTGGTAAGATATTGAACTAAAGAATGTTGTTATATAAATGTGGAAAGTTAGTCAAAAATGATCAGCCAACTAAACCAAATAGCAGCAGACGCAACGGTAGGGTGATTTTAGGTTTAATCCGAACGGCTAAAAGATATGGAATAAGCTAGTTGCTATAATTGTACACTCAATACATTTTCGTAACTACGTCTTTGAAACAAGGTTTAAAGGTTCAAATTTAAAGCTGCAAACCTTGATTAAACTCAATTCATATAAGTACACACATGTTTGACTCATATTGTATATTCAAAGAAAACAGTTGAAGACCTGATACTTTAAGGAAATTTTTGATGACTGTGAGTTTGTCGACTTTAGTGATAATAGAAAAGTTTTGAGGTCACCCAAATCCTTGTAGAATACGTTGTTTGGAACGATAATCTACGCTAAAGTCCTAAAAAAAAGTTAAGTGCCCAGAGTAAACATAAAATGATAGTGAAGGTCAAAGCAGGAAGATTGAAGAAGGTTTGCCAGACAACTATAGTATAAAGCACTAGTAAAGGTTAAGTAGTGGAGAAGATAGAGGTTAATTCTAGAAAGTTATTATAATGAAAATTCAATTAATGTTCGAAAAAAAAAGTTAAATTAGTGAATAATCTTATTATTAGTTTAGAAGTTATATGGTAATACCAATTAACGATTGATTACTATAATTTTATTTTGGCTTACTGTGCTAATCTCAATAAATCTGGTTACATTATTGGTACATTTATAAAATTTAAGCAGTGAATTTCCATCGGCGAAAGCAGAAGTGCCATACAAAAGAATGATAAGATAAGTTATTTTTAAAATTAGTACCAGGCAAAAGAAGAAACAATATAAGGTATTTATGAAGTAAGTATCAGGTAAAAGAATGAATGAGATTTTTTATTTACGTGTGAGATATCATTTTAACTTCAATTATCAATCCTATGTTTTACAATAATTAAGCTTACAATAGATTTATAGTCTAAATTTATTGAAAACGTATACCAATTACAATCTAGAAATGAAGGCACAAAAGAATTACCGCCAGAATGATTTGGCACTAACTTCAAGTCGTTCTGGTTAATTTATATAAAGTCTCATCTCATATCAAATGATGTAGAGAAAACGTGGGGTTTAAGTATTAAAGCCTGCGCTTAAACCTAGGATTAAGGCTTAACCTTGATCGTCTAGATTTACCATTTGTATGAGTTTTATAATGTTGCATACAATTATCTTGTCTTGCAAAACGGGCGCAACAAGTGGGCCATGGACAATGGTGCCTCCTTTCACCTGTATGTATTCTAGTATGTCTTGATAAATGTCCCGATGTTGTAAATGATCTTGAACATACTTTACAAGCATATCTTCGTTTAGCGCTTGATATGATTGTTGGTTGTGGAATTGATGAGTCGCAGGAGATAGATGAATGCGATGAATGGGTCGATATCGAGGATGATAGCGATGATATTGATAATGAATGAGACGATATTAAAACCGATGGTTGTGAAGATACTGGAGATGGTGGCTGGGATGATGTTTGGGACGATGTTTGGGATGATGTTTGGGATAATGGTTGGGACGATGTTTGGGATGATGTTTGGGATAATGGTTGGGTTGCTGATTGGGTTGAAGAATGAGGTAGTAATGTCAATTGATAAGGCAGCGATAATATGAGTGGTTGTTGGGTTTTATATGAAGGTGAAGTTATGATGGCAATTGAAGATTCGGTAAAGGAATATGTTGGTTGGATATCATAGTTTTGTGACAATGAAAAATTTGGATGAGTATATTTTGAAGAATATTGATAATTGTTTTGATTGCAAGGTTTTGGATGATAATTACTATGATTGTTATTAGTATTATGGGTCAATGTTGGAGTTGGAGTCATTATTTCTGGTTGAAAGGTATTTGATTGAGGTGATCTCATTGGAACTTTGGAACTTGGTAGTGGTGGGGGTAAACCATGATTTCTAGGTATTGATGTTATTAATTCATAAAATGAAGGTAAGGGTTTAACGTCTGGTTGAGAACAAAACATTATTTTCACCTTTATTATTGAATTTACTGCGATCCTTGCCTACTAAATATATTTTGTTTCTGCAGTAATTGTCTATCTAGTTCAATTTGTTATTAATAAAAAAATAATATTTTTTATGATGGCAAATTTTTTTTAATAATATTTATTTGCTGATACATACAAAAATATTTTATGTACATTTTTAATTATTATTTAATTGATTTGGTCTAACCCGATTATTATTTAGTTTTCAAAAGATATCTTGACAACAAGTTACACAAACATCCCTCGTAAATGAACTAATAAGCCATCAACCAAAATTGGCCCACCACTCTCCAAAAAAAAAATGAACCAACTTTACTACCAAAATTTAAGGCAATTCTCTAATTCCCTGTTTTAAATTTAAAAAAAAAAAAATTTGAATTTAATTTGAATGATACAATTACCATTTGCCTGATCAATAGTTACTATTAATTTTTTTTTAAAAAAAAAAACATTTCTTTCTTTCTTTCTTTCTTCCTTTTACAACATTTCTTTCTTGTTTTTTTTTTTGAATGTTTTTTTTTTTTTCTTCTTTTTTTCTTATTGTCAAGATGGTGTTGTGTTTAAGATAAGTTTATTATTATTCATATCTCTATATACATCTCGTATTATTGATATTTGGACTGTGCTGGTTTTTACATAAATTATTTTTGGTTTATTTCTGTTGATTATGTTGGGGGTTTAATTTTGTGATAGTTTTGTTTTTTAAATTTTTTTTTTTTTTTTGTGTATTCGGTTACCAATAATTAACATAGAGGAAAAGAAAACAATCATTTTTGCTGGGAACTCATTAATACCGAACTAGTACTTACAATGTAATAATGCTCTGTTTTCTGAACCAAATTAGTATTGTTAGTATGTTTCAAGCCAGATTGATTAGCCACAAATAATGAACATATTTTTTATTTCGGATAACAATCCCAATATTATTGAGGCGAATGTTCTTTTTGTTGAAAACTTTATTTGAGATTAACATGATATATGATATGTCTAAATAAATTGATTGTTACTATTGTCTTTGAGTTTTTAACTATTTAAACTATATTTGGAGTGTCAAATTGAGTGTAATTATGTTATACTTATATGTGGGGTATCGTACATGTTATAATCGTCTTCTATTTTATTTTAGAGCCAATTTGTAAGGCTTTTTTTTTTGTGTAAACTAGAATTATAGTCACAACCATGATTACAATTTTTTCAGTGGCTCAAGTTCATGACTCCCCATCCTATTGTCGTATCTTTAATTTTGCAATCGATTTTTTGTTGTGATTACATTTTATTTATTGTATGTTTCTTTTTCATTCAAAATTTTTTGATTGTTTATCTTTGATTCCATTGCTAGTGTTTGAACTTACATCTGGTTTGCTTTCTGGTTATTGTTTTGATTCTATTTTTTCAAAATTATTTTAAGGGTTCAATCTTGGCTGAAGCTTAAAAATTCAAAGATGAAACTTGCCTCGGTCTTCCGCGGTCCCTGGTACAGTTTCCATTAGCTCTAAAGACTCCAAAATCATTCTCCCAATAATTGAACAACCAAAACTTCATTTAAATTTAATAATAATACTTCTCTAATTTTGTCAACCTTTATACAACCGCTAGTTAAAGATAATTAAGTTTTAAGTTTCAAAATATTTTAAGATCTCGTATATTGGAATATACACCAAAATCTGGTGTGATTTCACTTTGACTGTTTACAATGGTTACTAAAGTAGTAGCTGTTTTTCATCTTCGTATTACCCTCGAAAACCATAGTTTTTTTTGACTTTTGATAACCATATTTTGTCATCATTAAATAGCCAGGTAATTTGAATAGGATTTCTCTGATTCGTTTTAACTTTTTCTTTTGATTAAATTTTTTGCAATTCAGCTTTAAACCCAAAACACTGAGGTGGAAGTTTCACTAGTAAGTTTAGACATCATTTTCATTGAACCATTGCATAAAAACAACATCAACATACAAAAATTTGTAAGGACCCTGTCTATTTCCAGTTGTAGTTCTAGTTCTTGTTCTTGTTTTAGTTCTGAACTATAAAATGGTCGAAATAAATAAAATCTCTCTAATGTAAAAGAAGATATTCAACTTTAATCAGTATTTTATCATAATTAATTGTTAAATAACCTTTTTGATTGCTAGAATTACCATTTCCATCAATTAAATTAGTTCTTTTTCTTGTTCTTATTCTTAATATTCCAGTTCTTGTTTCAGTTCATTGTTCTAGTTCTTATTCTAGTTTGGGTTCCAGTTCTTGTTTTAGTTCTTGTTCTAGTTTTTATTCCAGTTCTTATTTTAATTCTTATTCATGTTTTTATTCTAATTCTTGTTCTTATTCTAGTTCTTATTCTAGTTCTTATTCTTGTTCTTGTTCTATTTCTTGTTCTATTCCTTGCTCTAGCTCTTGCGCTAGTCCTTGTATTACTTCTTGTTCTTATTCTAATTCTTGTTCATGTTCTATAATGCCAAAAGGTTCGATGGCTATTATAGAAAAAGCTTAAAATTTGGCTTAAATCTTATTGAAGTATTCAACCAAAAACTACATATGTTCAACTTCCAAATATTAGAACTTGTGATCATAAAAAACTAAACAAAAACAGATTAATAATTAATCTTCTATTTTCTACAACTTCACTCAAGTCAAGTTACAGTTACAATTTTGTCAACCATGTTTCTTTTTTCATGTATTTATTTTTTATTTTTTCTTTCTTTTGATTGATTTGTTTGTCTGCAAAATCTATGACACAGTTATTATTTAGTCCAACAATTAGTGTCACGATTGATCCCAGTTATCAATGGTTGTTCTATATCGTATTGGTGTATAGGTGTAGCAGGAATGTGGTATAAAGCCCCTTCGGATTATACCGAGAAATTTCAAGATCCAAGAATTAATATTATTTTCAACCTTATTTGAAGAAATCATATGACTGCTCCACATCTGAGAGAATTGGCACCAAGCAACAATAATATTTTAGAGTATAAAACAACAAACACCTTGAACTTGAGCCGTCCTTCTCATCATCCTTCCTAATTGAATTTGGGGTCCAAATATGAGCTGACCAATAACCTTGCAATGAAATTTTACTCCAAAACAAGGAAACCAACTAAAATAAGGTTTAAACTGCATAATTTAATTATATACCCATTTTTTTGAGGAAAATATTTTATTTTTTACTTAACTACTTCTGAGATTTTGAACGTTTCGGTTGAAACCTTCCGGAAAGGTTTATAATAAACGACGTTTGAAAACGCCACCTTCATGCATGCAACCTGCAACTAATTTTTTAATAATTATTTTCTAAACTATAAACTGGTATTTTTTAATACTGTAATAGTAATGAATCACCTGAAAGATGTAAATGTTTTTCTTGACTTTGTCAGGTTTCATATTGAGATCTTTGAAAACTGACCATATACATTCAGTTAAGTGGAGATTGATTTCATTGTTTACTTCTAGATTGCCTGATTTTACCACTAGTCAATTCTTTTTTTTTACCCATGCACTCTTGGCTAAGCAGGTTATCCTATCTATCTAAACTTGGCTGAATGGATCGCAGTCAAATTAAAATACTTATGATAGAGGAAACTACAGGTTATATTGTATTTATTTACAAAGGTAATCTCTTTTGTTAATATGGATAATAATGTCGGCACGTGATGAATGAGCCCAAAATTTGTGGAGAGTGTGTCTGTGTCTGTGTGTCTGTGGGTCTGGTCTGTGTGTCTGTGCGTATGTGTGTCTGCGCGTGTGTAGTCTGTTTGTCTGTTTGTGGTTTCAGTTCAACTTTCAAACACGCGAATTGTTTATTGATGTTGCCAATATTTATGCAATCTTGATAAGGCGGCCAGATTAAAAATTTTGAAATCATTAAAATTCTTGATTTGACTGTAGGCTTAAAGGTAAATTTGTTTTGAGTTGAATCTGCTTTCAATAAAAAAAAATCGAATTAGAGAATCAACCTAATTTGATTATTGTCAAAAAAATCGACAAATACTGACATCAATTTTGTCAATATTTTAATCACGTGAAATTATCGAATTGAAATTTAAAAATGTATTACTCTAGCTATCTATAGAATTAATTAAGTAAATATTGACGACAATGTTTAGTAGGATAGCGAAAAGATCGATTTCTATTACTCAGAATATCTCATTTGAGGCCCCGTTTGTTCCTTTAGTGTCAGAAACTGGTTTGCCGGGAGCAATTGGTAATACTCCATTATTAAAATTAACCAAAATTTCTCAAAGGTTGAATCGTAATATATATGCTAAAGCAGAATATATGAATCCTGGTGGATCAATTAAAGATCGAGCTGCATTATATGTTATTAAGGATGCCGAATCAAAAGGACTAATTCAACCGGGAGGAACGATTATTGAAGGAACTGCAGGAAATACTGGGATTGGATTAGCTCACGTAGCTAGAGCTCGCGGTTATGATGTTATTATTTATATGCCAAATACTCAGGCTCAATCAAAAATTGATACTCTTCGATTATTAGGATGCAAAGTTTATCCTGTACCTGTGGTTCCATTTGATAACCCCGACAATTATAATCATCAAGCTAAAAGACATGCGGAATCGTTGTCAAATGCCGTTTGGACTAATCAATTTGATAATTTAGCAAATACTCAAGCTCATGTAGAAACAACAGGTCCGGAAATTTGGGCTCAATTAAACGGGAAAATTGATGCATTTACATGTTCAACTGGTACTGGTGGTACATTAGCTGGGGTCACCAAGTATTTGAAGCAAATAAGTAATGGTCAAGTTCAATCTATATTAGCTGATCCACCTGGTTCAGTATTATATAGTTATATTAAATCAAAAGGCCAAGAAATCGTTCGTGGTGGTAGTTCTTTCACCGAAGGTATTGGTCAAGGTAGAGTCACCGATAATATGGCCCTGGCAATAGATCAAATTGATGATGCAATTAAAATCCCGGATTCAGAATCCATTGCCATGGTTTATCAATTATTAGATGAAGAAGGGTTATACTTGGGTGGTACTGGGGCGTTAAACGTGGTTGCTGCCATTAAAGTAGCTGAAACCTTGCCTGAAAATTCCAATGTTGTTACAGTATTATGTGACTCTGCTCATAAATATGCCGATAGATACTTTTCAAAGTCATGGTTACAATCCAAAAATTTATACCAACACATTCCTGACCACTTGAAAAAGTATATCACTTTAGATTAACCATCTTCTGTCTAAGGTTACACCAATATTATCGATCTTTGGTGACTAATTTTGCAACCATTCTATTAATATTAAAAAAATGTCGTGTGATGGTTGAAAAATTTTTCCTTTGTGTCAACTGCAAAATCAGACACAATCAAAGAAATAATTGACTGCTTACTTTTCAGTACCATAAGAACTTGAACTCTTGAAGTTCATATATCGATTTAAGTAGATATATGTATAGCAATATAGATTAAGTTTGATATTTGTGGGCCTGCCATTGTTTTTTTCATTTGTACTTGAGACATAGCAAACCTAGTTAATATTAGTCAAAACTGATATCTATTCATCTCCCGATTTACTAGAATTACTGATATATTTTAAAGAGTTCCATGGACCAACAAATTCAACAAGCTGTTCTGATTGCTCTTAGTGGCACTGCTGATGTCAGTTTGAAAAATCAAGCTATTGAATTTGTTAATCGAGTAAAGTCAACCGAAGAAGGTTATAATTCATGTTTAAAGATTTTGAATGATTCAGTCGAAGTCAAGCCTAGTAGTACTCTTGATGAAAGTTTGAAATTTTTTATTTATCAAGTTATTGAAGAAAATATTGAAAAATTATCTCCAGAACAATTATTTAAGTTAAACAAAGATTTGTTTCATATACTATCAATTTATATAAATCAATCCATCAATGATGCCAATTATTTGAAAAATAGATTTGCTTCTTTGTTTGGAAAGTTGTTTTGTTTCGTATATTTACAAATTGATCCAAGTTTTATAAAAAATCTTCATAAATTGATTAGTAATGGCGATCAATTAAGTATAGATTATTATACAAGAATTATAATTGCTATCCATTATGAAATTGGTGACAAATTCATATCTAGATCAAAAGATGGCCAAGATAGAATCACATTATTAAAAGATTCAATTCGATTAAATGATATGAATACTCTAGTCTCAACTTGGTCAAATATTTTGTCAAACCCAACCAATAAATCTTCAGAAATTTTATCTAATACTATGATAATTATTGGTCAATATATAAGTTGGATGGAAATCAGCCTTTTTATTGATAATAAATTTATAAATACAATCTTTCAATATTTAGATAAACAGGATCAAAGAAATGATACTTGCCAAACTTTAGTTGAAATTATCTCTAAAAAAATGAAGCCAACTAATAAATTACAATTGATCTCCTTATTGGATCTAACAACTACTATCAATTCAATTGATTTACATGGAGATGATGATATTGACTTCATGGAAAATGTTGCAAAATTATTAAATCAAATTGGTATAGAATTAATCATTGCTCTTGAGAATCAACCTGATTTATTGCCTCAAACTAATGAACAATTATTGAAATTGTGGCCTCTAGTTTTCAATTTATTAAGTCATGAATATGATGATGTCAGTCAACAAGTATTTCCTTTTATTCAACAATATTTATTACTTTCAAAAAAAATAACCAGTTTAAATTCTTTGGAATTATTGACTACTTTATTAGACAAAATTATTCTAAAAATGAAATATGACGAGGACGAGGACGGATTAAATGATGATGAAGATGATGGATCTTTTGATGAAATAAGATCGAGATTGAAAACTTTTCAAGACACAATTGCTGTTTTGAATCCAGATTTATATGTCGAAGCAATTCCAATTATTATTAACGATTCAATATTTAACTCTGATACTAAAGTTAACTGGAGAAAATTTGAATTAGGAGTATATGAACTAGGAAATTATGCTGATTCTATAAGAAATAATTTAATTAATTTGCCAAAAGGTCTGATACTGCAATCAAAACCGTATATGATTTTTAAAGAATTTTTAGTTAAGTTAATTGAATCAGATTACATAATTAATGTCAATCATCCAAAAATACAATTGAAATTTTTTGAATTAATTGTTAAGCATTATAGTTTTTTGCCTAGTCAAGAAAATCAACGAGCTTTAGTCAGTCGATTAATTGAAATTTTTTCTAGTCCTTTGGGATTATTCAATGATAACGAAAAAGTTAGATTGAGAAGTTGGTATCTTTTTTTTCGATTTGTTAAGTTAGCTAAACCAAGTCTTGATAATGAAGCGTTTGTTGAAAATTTGATTTCTAAAATTCAACCATTGGTTGTAATAAAAGCTGAATTACCAACTAAAGATGAAGAAGAAGATGTGATTGATAATGGGATCTTTAATTCACAGACTCATCTTTTTGAATCGTTAGGTACTATAATTTCATTAATTCCCGATGAGTTATTACCAGTAAAACTTAAATTATTAGATGTTTGCTTTCAACCTCTCTTCAGTGATTTGGAGAAGTGTATCAGCGTATCGGATCAGATAAAACAATCAAACCCCTTGGTTGTATTGCAAGCACATCACTCATTGATGGCTATAGGAACAATAGCGAGTGGTGCAACTTACGAAAATTCAATCAAATTCCATGAGCAATTCATAAGTAAAATAGATAATGCTGCTCAAGTTGTTTTGATTACTTTAGAAAATTTTCCAAAACATGAAACAATTAGAGATGCTTCAAGGTTTGCATTTGCACGTTTTATACCAATTTTGAAAAATCATATTAATATTCACTTATCTAAATTAGTTACATTGATCATTTCTGCAAATAATTTAAAAATCAATGAATTAAGTGATTTCTTAGGTTTCTTGGGTCAAATCATTCATAACTATAAAGCCGACGATAGCATTTATCAATTATTGAATAGTTTATTATTACCAGTGATTGGCAAAATATTTGAAATGTTGAATGCAAATTCGGAAGATGAAAAATTAATACCAGATATAATTCGGGATAAATATGTTTTAAAGAAAGCATTTATGAATTTTTTAAGTGCTATTGTTCTTAATCATTCCTCAAGTTTATTAATTACTGAAACTAATAAACAAAGATTCCCCGATATTTTATCTGCCCTTTTTGAGTATGCTTATGATTTGAATGAAACCACAGTTTCAAGATTAGCAATAACCCAATTGATTAATATGATTAATATATTTGGTAATGGAGGAAAAATTAACGATAAAGAAGATAAATATAGTGAAAATCTACCATCTATTGATGGGATTGATGAATTCTTCATGAATAGAATTACCCAATTAAGTTTTGAATTACCTTTCCAAAGAGAAGAATTTGATTTAAAAGATGCTCAATATCGATTAATAGGTCAAGAAATTTCATTATTATTAAAAACTTATCAAATAAAACGAGGTGATGAATATCTTCAATATTTGTCAACTTATTTAATTAATATGGGATTATCCGAAAACTTAACTAATGAATTCGGTAATAATCTAATCAAAGATGACCCAAAAACTTTCAAAAAGTATTTCATTAATTTTGTTACCCATTTAAAAGGGTTAAAATAAATTTAAAATTAGCATTTTCAACAAAATAGAGGAATTAGTCATATAATAGCATATCTTTTTTTTTTATAACCAGCATGCTTATGAACTCTACTTTGTTACTCGAGTACTTATAGAACAATATACATTGTTGAACTTACGTTTATATCTATATCTTGTAAATGTTTATAGTCTTGAGTTTATATGCCGGAGGCGATGCTCATCGTAAAAGTTGCAACCTGAAAAGATTGCAACCAATTGAACAAGGTAATTAACGATGAATAAGTTAGGAGAAGAGGTGGTGATACCTCCCAAGGATGAAGAAGAAGTCTATTTAGAGAAATTGGTGTTTGGAGATCAAGATGGATTTGAAAATAATTTGAAAAAAATTGATAATTTGTATGACTATTCTTCTGACGAACAAGAAGGTAGTGATAAATTTTTTCGAGATAGTGATAGTGAATCAGATGATGAAGATGAAGGGATGGAGAATGTTCAAGACGCAGATTTGTTTTACATTGATGATGGAGAAGCTAATGAAAAACTTGAAGATGAAATGGATGTTGATGACGAAATTATAGAATCGGATCAAGATGAATCTGATGGAGAGCAGTCCGATGTATGGGAAGATAGTGATGATGAGAGATTAAATATTTCTTTAGTATCATCTGATAAGTTGAAAAAATTACGAAAAACCGAAACTGATTCGATAATTAATGGGAAATCATATATAACGAGATTAAGATCACAATTTGAACGAATTTATCCAAGACCTGATTGGATTGATGAAATTGATGAAGAAAAAGATGAAGATTCTGATATTGATCTTGATGATGATCAAAAAGAAGGTTCAATTCTAGAAAATGATACAAATGCTATATTAAATATATTATCAACAAGTCTGAAATTTATAAAGACAAAACAATTGAAACTAATATCACCAGTAAATATATCAATTACAAGATTGAAAGATGCCAATTATCAAAAACCATCGAAAGCAGCTATTCAAAGTATATCATTCCATTCAAATCATCCATTGTTATTAACTGGAGGTTTTGATCGAACTTTGAGAATTTACTATATTGATGGGAAAATAAATCAATTTGTTACTTCGTTGCATTTAAGAAATTCACCTATTGCCTCGTGTCAATTTGCTCCAATCGCTCCAGGGCAGTCAGATTTGGACAAAAATTTAATTTTTGCTGGTGGTAGAAGAAGATACATGAATAAATGGGATTTAAACAATGGTCAAGTTGAAAAGATTTCTCGGTTATATGGTCACGAAAAGTATCAGAAATCATTTGAATATTTCAAAATATCTCCTAAAGGTAGTTATATTGGTTTAACTGGTAATAGTGGTTGGTGTAATTTATTAAATGGTAGTACAGGTCAATGGATTAGAGGGTTCAAAGTGGAAGGAACCATCATTGACTTTGATTTTGCAAAAGATGAATCTTTTATTATCATTACAAATACTGCTGGAGAAATTTGGGAATTTGATTTAAATAATACTCCATCATCAAAAAATAAGGAAAAAGTTTATAACAAAATCATTCGAAAATGGAATGATGATGGTGGTATTGGAATTACCAAGATTAAGTTAGGAGGCCCCAAAAACAAATGGGTTGCTGTTGGTACTAACAATGGTATTGTAAACATTTACGATAGAACAAACTTTCAAGACAATATTAATCCAAAACCAATAAAAACAATCGAAAATTTGGTTACTTCAATCTCAACCCTTGCATTTTCTCCTGACGGTCAACTACTTGTTATAGCATCCAGAGCAAAAAGAGATGCTTTGAAAATTATTCATTTACCTACTGCTACAGTTTATGCTAATTGGCCAACTTCGGGTACTCCTTTGGGAAAAGTCACTGTCGCCGACTTTTCTCCTAATAATGAAATACTAGCCATTGGTAATGAAGCCGGTAAGGTCACATTATGGAAATTGAACCATTATTAGTAGTCTTTCCCTGTTTATAGCTTATAATACTGGCAACCTTTAGAAACCATTTATATACAGGAATCATTCCATAGTAATAATTTTATAAAATTTATCTGTAGATGAAAGAAAAGTAACTAGAAGAGAAGATGGGTGTTATCGGGGCTCCGTATGTATATTTATTGATTTCTATAGATTATTGTTTTATTATGTTTCAATTTATTAACCAAGTTTAGAAAAGGACAAACACGTTATCGTGATCCAGTCACACATCAAATGACTCCAGCATTGTATAGAGTTAGAGCACCATTTTTTAAAAAGAATATGATAGGTTTGGCTATATGTAGTGCTATTCCATTGGGAGTGTACATTTACACTTGGAATGTCTTAAATAAAGATGAATTTGCTGATATTCCAATTCCTCCAATTTCAGATGAAGATTTATCGAAATTACAAAAGGAATATGCTGGTAAGAATGGAAACTGAAAATTAAAACCGGTTTGTAAATAGTTATTGACGTATATATATATATATATATATATGTATGTATGTATGTATGTATGTATTTAGGGAATTTATGATTTAGAATTATTAAGACTTAGAATCATGATTCAAAGACACGGATTTATGATTTTAATGTAGTCAAGCTAAGGAAAATGTAGTTACTTTCATTATTATGTTTATTATCTATGTATCTATTACTGATGTTTTATCTATTAATAATGCTGGTTTTTCATGTGTTCATAATCGTAATTGTCATCAAGCATACTAATACCTCGTGTAGGGTAAGGCAACTTTTCTTGTGAAGGTATTAACTCCTCGGTCAGTTTCATGGCTCTATTTGAAAGTTCAGTCAGTGAATTGACAAATGGATCCTTGGAATCAGTCAAATCAATTGAGTGCTCATCATTAATATAACTTTCATTGTTTTCCAGGTTTTCATACTTGAAATCAGAGTTGTAATTAGAACCAGGTCCAATTATAGTTGATTTATTATATGAACGATCTGGCGTTGGTCCCCTACTCGTGTTGGTTATATTCGACACATTTTGGGAATCAACTTTTTTGTTCAGTGATGACTGACCGTTTATTCGTGGATATGATATAATTGGATCTTGAGGTCTATTGGATGTAAAATTGTGGTTTGAGGAACTTGCAGATCTCATTGAATATTCCAGATCAAATGTCGACGACTTTTGTAATGACTTATAAGGTTTAGAACTCATGAAAGGGTTCTGTGTGTTTTGATAATTAGAATTCGATGTTTTACTGGAATCAAAAGAATCAAATCTGGAGATAAATGGATTAGTAACCTTTTTGCTACTTGTATTAGCTTTCATCATTTCAAGATCAGAGTCATATCTTGATAGCAAAGATGTTCCTCCATTATCGTATGAATTAAATGAGGTGTTTTTTCTTGCTTCGGTTAAGGAACTCAACGAACCATTCCTAAAAGTGTCTTTGCTTAAATTACCTCTATTAGTGAAGTCATCATAACTTCTTATTGTATCGTTAGAAAAATTCTTCATTTCATAAACACCTTTTTTGTTAGGTTCGTATGCAAAGTCCTGAGTACTCGAATTGTGCAATAGATTAAAATTGGATGCTTTCCTCTCCATGTATCGAAGATCTATCTGCTCTCGCTTGAGATGCTTTTTGTTAGCAATATGAACTCTAACAATATTGTTGACTAATGTACAACAGTACTTCTTTAAAGACTTGTACCCTTTCTTCGATCTCAATTTGCAATAAATTGGTAAATATAATAGCATAGCAAATAAGAATTTGAAAAAAAATATTGACCATATGATTAAAGATAATAATATGAAAGATAAAATAATTGATAATTTTTGATTATAGGTGTATAAATTCTTAATATTGTTTAAAATATCATAGGAAGAATCACCATTTGTGGCGTAATATTTTAAAGTCAAAATGTTGATAACTTGTCTTGGGGCATCAGCAACTAAAATTTGTAAAGCACAATCTAATTGATCTAAGATCAAAAAGCATGAAGAATCGAAAAAATTATCTGGATCAATATCATTAAATAAACAAAAATAATCAAAAGATATTATTATGTACAATAGTTTAGCAATTGGATTAACAAAAACATAAGCAATATTTTTTGATCTAAAAGCTTTTATAGCCCAAATCCAATGATAAAATAGTAATAAAAATTGAAAAATGATACAACCAGTGAAAATCCATTTAGCATAGATATAGGCATATGGTTTATAGTCATCGGTTTCCCCCCATTTTTTAAAAACAAGGATATTTAAACAAGTATAAACATCAATACCAATCAAGACCAAAGATAAAAACATGAAAACCCAATTCCATAAATACCAAAATATTGTTGAAAATTTGAAATTTCTGAAATCAATGATATTTATCATATCAAAAGTAGTATCATCAAGATCATATTTATCCAATATCTTTTGAGTATCAAAATGATTATCGAAATGTCCTTCAGTCATGATAGTTAATTAAAATGAATGAGTGAACCAATTTTTGGTGAAAAGGAATGATAATAAATGAAATATTGAAGTATAATGGATCGCCGGTTTCAGTATCTACCAGGACTCAGATATGATTTGGGGATTCAAGTAACAGATTTTGACTTCAGGAATTATAAATTTAGCTAATAATATAAAAATTGAATCAAGAAGCCTAATTTGAAAAAAATGGTGTTTTTAAGAATTTTGATGCTAAAGCTGGTAGTAGTACCTAATTTAAATACCACAATTAGAAACAATGGAGTTCAAGCCAACTCAGAAATAGTAATTCACTAATTTAAATAAAAAACACGTAAATGGTAAATTTTCAAAAATAAGCCAAATTGTATAGTTTACCGTTTGTTTCTGATGTAGATTTTATAGCCAGAATTTGATTTTCTGAGTTGATCCACCGGCAATGAACTAATAGGGGATGAAATATTAATCAGTGTTGAAATATTTATCCACCAGTAATGAAATATTAATCCACCAGTAATGAAATATTAATCCACCAGTAATGAAATATTAATGTGTAGATGATCTAGTGATGATCCAGTAATGAGGTATTAATGTGTAGATGATCTAGTGATTATCCAGTGATGATGTGATGATTGAGGTTTTGGTTGATACACTGTGGCTAGGATTCTGTAGGGTCAGAAGACGAGGTGAATAGGTAAATGTAACAAATGGAGTTGAATAAAAGTAAAAGAACTAGTTAGGGATAACTGATTATGATAAAAATAGAAACAAACAAACCAAAAACAATGGAAATGGGCCAAAGAATTGGGTGTAAAATATGAAGGATCCTGTGATAAGTGTACTAGATGTAGGTATGGCTCTACCAGCTTTTATAGAGGAATTGACAAGAACGAGAATGGAGCTTAAATCTGAAACAAATGCTGGAACCAACATGAAACCAGAGTAAACCTATAGTGAAACCAAAGTGAAACCAACTAAAACACAGGATGAAACAACAATTATTGTACAAGGGTTATGGAGAAAATGAATTACTAACAATTTTAAATAACAACTATAAATAAAATATTACAACTATAAATAATATGATATAACAATACATATAAATAACAATATATATAAATAACAATATATATAAATAACAATATATAAATAACAATATATATAATTAACAATATATAAATAACAATATATATAAATAACAATATATATAATAAAATATATATCAAATAATACTAACATAATAACTAACATTACGTAATATTAAATAATACTAACAACATAAAACTAACAATATATAAATTACATTATATAACTATTATTATATATAACTATCATTATATAACTTACATTATATAACTATCATTATATATAACAATTATTATATATAATTAACATTATGTAATATTAATATTATGTAATACTAATATTATGTAATACTAACATTATGTATACTACCATTATGTATACTAACATTATGTATACTAACATTATATATTATTAATATGTAATACTATGGTTATGTGATACTATGGTTATGTAAATTACATTGTATAATATCAATTTATTACTAACATTATTTATTAATGAATTATTTATAACTTACCTAAAGTTAAACATTGATTGTTTTTCATTTTAATTGAATTTGTAAATTTTTGCAGCCATTAACAAAACTTATACATATCAATAGTCACATATATACCTACTTATATATATACACATATACATATATACACATATACATATATACACATATACATATATACACATATACATATATACACATATACATATATATACACATTAATACACACATATATACACACATATATACACACATATATTTATACACATATATCTATAAACATATATATATATATATATATATACATATATATATACACACATATATAAATAATTACATATATATTTACTTACTTGTATATATACATACATATATATACTTACAGATATATACTTACTTGTATATAATTACTTGTATATATACATACATATATATACTTACTTGTATATACTTACTTGTATATACTTACTTGTATATACTTACTTGTATATACTTACTTGTATATACTTACTTGTCAATACTTACTTGTATATACTTACTTGTATATACTTACTTGTATATACTTACTTGTATATACTTACTTGTATATACTTACTTGTATATACTTACTTGTATATATTTAAGTTTTGTTATAGTTCTAATTCTACTTCTTGATGTCTGTTATTCTGTAGTTTCTCACTAGTCTGGGTAAATTTCTGTGTTTTGGTTCTAAGTTTAGTACCAGCCCCGTTGGCACTGGCACTATTACTCTCAGTAAATTTAAGTGACTCCCGTTGTTTATAATATCAAATTCTCGCCCTACTACGAGTAGCTCCACTAAGTGTGGGGATGGTAGCGCCATTGGGAAAACGAGTTTTTTTAATTTTCATCACAATTAACAATTGTAATGGGTTTTTTAAGTTAACTAAATTGTTTTAGTTGATTTACTAGACGTGAATCATATTTAAGGAAGTCATGACCGATCCGAGTTCTCAGCAAATTATATCTCAATTAGATCAGGCTCGTAATTTAGCCAAGACAAACCATGAAACATATCCACAAGTGGTTAAACAAATCTTACAATTTATTCCTAACCCGAATAAAGATATTGAAAAATGGTGTATAAACTTCTTACATGAATCGTTTGTTAATAATTCTATAATCAGTCATGCTAATATGATTGATTTAGCCATAGACTCCTTAGATGGATTAATATATCTTTCAAATATTAAAGATATCGAATTATTTAAATTGGTAATTGATATATCAATTGTGGTTTATAAACTTGTATTTGTTTATGTTAATGAAAATGATAACTCTAATGTCATTTGGTCAAAATTAATTGAATTAAAAAATAGTTTAGTTAATAAATTTCAATCTAATTTCCCATTAGATAAATCCGATAATGAAGAACATGATTTAATAAGAAATATAGATACTAAAGTTGAATTGTTGAAATTCATTATAATCGTGATTGATTATCAATCTAAAACTACCATAATTAATGATAATGGTGATTTGGTTCCTAGTTTTAATTTAAATATGATAAATCCAAATCATTCACTAATTAAAGTAGCTAATATGGAATATGAATCAAATACTTTATTAGATTTGATTTTGAAAACTTTTAATCACGATATTTTAATTCCCCAATTGTTTTCTTCAACTTTATTTAATTGTATTATAATTATGAAGAAAAAACCTCAATATGTTGATAAAATTTTAAAAATTTTACAAGATTACAATACTCAAGATAAATTACAGTCAAATTATCAATCTCAAGATCAATATAAACTTGCCAAAAAATATATTGATCGAAGTTTAAAAATTTTCATAAATTTTTGTTTAAGAAATGGTTTAATCCCTTCAAACTATCAATCAGTTTTTGAAGCTAAAGTGAAAACTTTAATTGAAAGAGGTAATGAAGTCAGAAAGAAAAATTTGTTTGCAATTCCTGAACCTAATTTGAAAAAGAGAAAATTTGAAGGTTTTTATAATCCAGTGAAGAAAATTAAAGTAGTTGATTATAAAAATTTATATTGTTTGAATGAGGTTTCCAATAAATTGAACGATTTTGATTTACAGACTGTTCCTCAAAACATTCTCTCACTAATGGTAATTAATGCTTTACAAAAAGTATCAGTAAATAAATTATCTAAAGCTCTAGAAATTATCAGTGAAAGATATTTAAATGTTATCAAAACAACCCCTGATTTAGATTTAAATCCTATAAACAATTCAAACAATTCTTTAAATTTTAATCAAAATTTCAAACAAGAAGTTGATTCTTGGAAGCAAGAAAAAGATACAAATGATGATGATGATGAAGATGAAGGTGATTATAATCCTGAATCAGTTTATACACTTGAACCAGCCAAAGATTTATCGTTTAAAGATAAAAAGAATCATATTCAAATAATTATTAAAAACTTTTTTAAAATTGCATCAAATCCAAATATTAATCAAGATTCAGTACCGAATGATAGTAAAATTAATCGAGAATTATCAAAAATTGCAATTGAGTATTGGAAAAAGGATAGTTGGCTTGTTTTATTAACAAGATTAGCTACTAGAGGTATGAGAATGGACGAGGATTCTTTAACAAAACAAAATGAAAATTTCAATGATATGATTAGAAATGCTATACTAGAATATTTTTTGGATGATATTCATCAAAGAATTGATGCTATTATAGAATGGCTAAATGAGGAATGGTACAGCGAGCAAGTTTATAATGAAGAAAATCCTGATAAAAAAACTGATTTGGTTGTTTATACTAAATGGACTGGCAAAGTACTAGATGCTATGATTCCGTTTTTAGAACCTAATGATAGAAAAATTTTTATTCGATTGATCTCTGATTTACCGTACTTGAATGAAGATTTAGTGTCAAGAATAAAGTCATTGTGTATCGATCCTGCAAGATCAAAAATTGGATTTTTATCGTTACAATTTTTGATAATGTATCGTCCACCAGTTAAGCAAGTTACGTTGAATATTTTAAAAGAATTGAGTGAATCAGATCAAGAAGATTTACAACAAGAAGCCAAAAAGTTATTATTGAAGTATGATACTAAATAGATTAATCCTGGACTAATAAATAATAATAATAATTATAATAATATGTAAATGTAAAAATGTAATTTTCATATAGGATAGTATCTGGATTTTCTTTCTTGCAAATGCAATCCTTTCGTGTTTCATGACCGACATGGCGACATGGTGTGATGATAAGCCGTCCAATTACTAGTATTGGTGCAACCCGAGTTTTCGCAGCCATAGAAATGTGGTTATAAATTGTTACTACTTTTGGATTGTACAATAAGAAGTGAAACCGCTAGAGACCCACGAAACCAGTCAAACGCTATGGAAACAAACACGATGATGTTGCAAATGTAATGCATGCCTTTTATAACCTAGCAAGGGCATTTATAAGCTGGTTGGCAAGTTTACAAAGTAAACTTCGATTAATCTTGAATTGCAATAGTAATGACATATAGACAGTTATAATCAACATAAGTAGGAAAAGAAAGAAGATTCAATAATGATTAAATTAAATACCGGTTTGTGCTTATTTAGGTTTATTATAATCAATAAATTAAATACCGGTTTGCCCTTATTTAGATTTATTATTTCCCTAGAGAATACATCCACAATTAAAATTTTGAAACGAGATACCTCTAGTGGCTTGAGTCAAGAAAATAACCAGTTGGTCATGGTTTTGTAACTTTTTACCCAACTAAATGCTTGACAATGAGTATTATAAAGCAAAGAATGGTTAAATATTTCTAGATTTTTCACCTAAATGAAAATTCAATTTATGAATTAAAATATTAAAGCTCAAATCTTGCAATTTTCATTAAAGAACCTGAATTCGTAATCGTCGTTACTGTATTGACAGTTTCGATAGCAGTTTCACTAAATTTTATGGGTCATCTGAGATTCTACTTTTTAATAGTCAATTGATTGCCAATTTGGTCTCACTATAAAAATCAAGGTTACTTAGTGAACCAATCAGGAAATCTTTTAAAAACGATCAAATTGAAAGGATTTGTCGGGTCAATGATATGGAAACTATGAGTAAAATCACCAAGTTTCCTAAGACGCTAACAAAATGGAGTAAAATGGGTCGATTCGTTCATTCTACTACTAAATCATCACCAAATAAATTCGATGATATGATTAATAAGTTAAAAATCAAGCCCGCTATAGGAACCCAGTGTTTCAATGGAGATATTTGGGAGAAATTGTTTGCTATTCATAGTGCTGGTTTCAAGGGAGTGGAAATAGCACTAAGTGATTTGAAAAAAGTTGAATCGTTGAATGATGTATACAATTATTGTTCGAAATTGGGATTAAAAGTTACTGGAGTTCAACCATTTCGAAATTTGGGAGGTTGGAATTGTGATGAAGAGTTTTATGCAAAAATTGATGAATTGAAGAAAACATTTATAATTATGAATCAATTGATGACTGATAAGTTAGTAATTTGTAGTAATGTTTTACCTGAATCTTCAAGTGACATGCACAAAATTATTAAACAATTTCGAACTGCTTCACATCTAGCTGATTTACGAGGAATTAAGCTAGCTTATGAAAATGTTAGTAAAGCAAAAAATGTATCAACATTAGAAAAAATTTGTGATATAGTTGAAAAAGTGAATGAACCAAACTTTGGAATATGTTTGGATTCATTTCATACTCATATGCACAAATCATCGTTATCAAAATTACCAATTTTGAAGCAAAAATTGTTTTCAGTTCAATTATGTGATTCACCCAATATTAAAGCTGATGATTTACAATTTTATGCTCGAAATTATCGAGTATTCCCATTTCAAGGTAATTTTGATGATTTAGTTGAAGATATAGAAATCATTCATAATACAAAGTTTGATGGTTGGTTAACTTTAGAAGTTTTCAATAAATTTGATTGTGATTCAACTAAAAATCTTAGTCGAGCTGAAGATGGAATGAGAAGTTTAGTCTATTTACAAGGAAAATACTCTGATCATAAATTTGGTACTAATTATTTTCCTGATTTAACGATTAATCTGATTGAAATGAAAAATGGTGATTACTCCCAAGAATCTTCGATTCCTGTAGTTACTGACATCAGTGATATAACAATTGTAACCGAAGACTTGAATCAACTACAACAAACTTTTGACAACTTAGCATATCAAGACTATCTTCAAGAAAATAATATCCAATTGAAGAAATATGACCCTAAACTCGAGAAAAATTCTATAAAAGAGCTTATTTTACAAGTTAAAAATCAATTTCATTATAATCAATGGGTTTTCTTCTTGAAAGCTTGCTTCAAAATGGAACAACTCGATGATCCAGGCAATTTATCGAGTGATATTGGATTAACTCGTACACAAATGTTTGGATATCAAGGAAAATCAGGGTTAAAAGTTAAAGTCAACGTTATCGATTACGATATCAATGTTAACCAACTCTCACTGTCTAAATTGTAGAAAAATTTGTATATATTATTTAAAAATCAATTTTTATTGTTGCCAGTTTGGTATCTCACGCTAAAAAAATTGATTAGCAAACCTTGGAACCGTATTGCTTTGGAGTCAGATTTTTGATAAAACATGAGCCAATTGTTTGGATCGAACGATCCCTGGGAGAATGGATGGACTAATAATGAGGAGGAGAATACTTCGAGCTTTCCAGGCTTGGGGTCAACGTATTTGACTTCATCGCAATTGTTAAACAATGATAATCGTCAATCATCAAGTGATATCGTCAAAGAAGACATAGACAATGTCCCCGAATCTTATAAGAAGGTTTACATGAAAATCGGTAAAGAATTATCGTCGGCCAATGATTTAGAATCCAAATTGTTGAGTCGATTGGTGGTAAATGATAATTTAACCAATTATCAAAAATCAAAATTACTTGATATAATATACGATCATAATTTACTACCACCGTCAATAGAGAATAATTTCTATCAAATATTGGGATTGATAAGTTTGGAATTGTCAATGCCCGGATCGGGGGACTTTGTAACCTTACAATTCAAAATAAATAATTTACCGGATTTACCTGAATCTGTGGTTGATTTATTGAACAAATCGGTGATTTTTGATCCTTTGGGGGCTCAATTAGCTAATACGTCCATTTCTGACGATAAGTTGCCTTCTTGGAAACAGCCTGATCCAATATTAGTTGATCATTCAAAGATATCTTTGAATGATGATCAAGACCTGAAACCGACAAAGCTGAAACATATACAGGAAATGAAGATAGACAAGTCATCGATAAATAAGTATATTAATGATATTCGTGACAAATTTCATCCTTTAGTAGGTTCTGAAGATGTTATCACAATTAAGGAAATTCCCGAAAAAGAAGGATTATTATTTAAGCATGTTAACTACATTATTACTCATGATATTAAATTTGGAGTTAATAATCCAAGTGGTATCAAAAAAGTAATTCGAAGGTATTCTGATTTTGTTTGGTATGTATTCATCAATGTTCAACATTTACTTTTTTTTTTCCTATTACTAACATTACAGGTTGCTTGACTTTTTATTAAAGAAATATCCATTTAGAGTGATTCCAGGGTTACCACCTAAAAAATTTTCTGGTATGTGTTATTAATTTTTGATCTTTTTTAAATTCTATACTAATTTTACACAGTAGGAGCTTCTCCAGATTCTCAATTTTTACAAAGACGTCGTCGAGGTTTACATAGATTTTTGAATCAACTTGTAAAGCATCCCATTTTGAAACACGAGCCAGTGGTTATAACTTTTTTATGTTTACCAACTGATATTTCTACTTGGAAAAAACAAGCTAAAATAGATTATTCAATTGAGTTTAAAGGGGAAAAAATTGAGGCTCAGTTTATTAATTCAATCTGGCCCACTATTGGTAAAGAAATGTTAGATAACTGGTCAAATTGTGAGAATTCGATAAATAAATTGATTGAAACTTGGACCAGAATAGTTATATTAGTTGAACGACATGAAAGAAGACAGCAACAGCAAGGATATGACAATGCTCGTTTTATTGAAATGTTGACCGGTTTTCGAAATTTGAATAGTAACCTATATCCTCAAGATGATAAGATTATGGGGGAAAATAATAAACCCGATATCACATCAATAAATGAATCATTAAATTCGATAACAACATTTTACACTAAATCAAGTCAAATAATCATAGATGAAAATTATGTGATAAATAATGAAATATTAGAGAAATTTAAAAATTATTTGGACTATTTATATTCATTAAAAGAATTATTTGAAAGAACAAAAACATTATCAGTAAATAATATCGAAGAATTAGAAAAACAAACCAAGGAAAAAGAGATGAAATATAATAAATTGAATCAAGAAGATGTTGATGCATCTGGCAAAGATTTAGCGAAATTAAGGCAAAGTATTATAAATGATAAACAGGAAATATTTCAGCAATTAAATCGAGATTGGTTAATTAAGCGATGCTGTTTACAGGAGTTATTAATGATTCAAGAAACACAATATTTGATTAGTGAAGTCTGGATTGATTGGAACAAAAATCGATTCCGATCCCAACAGAAATTAGTTGGACTACAAGAAGACTTGAATAAAGAAATTGAAAACGATATGCCATTTCATAGATAAAAAATCTATGAACCCTAGACGAAAATTAATGGATAAAAACATTGGGAGCAACACCAGTTTATGATGCTGCAAAGAATATAATATCAGAAACATCGAAGTAGATATCGAAATGGAAAAGCCCTGATATGTAGTTAATGACACCAAATGATGTATGGAATTTAATTACATTGGAAAAACATATCATAAAACATTGAATTACAATATTGAAAAAATATTATACAATGTAGTGTACAACGTTTGAAACCTATTTTCATATGGACATCAATAAATACCATAATAGCTTTAATAGGGAAAAACCCATTTCATAAGTATTTAAATAATAAATGAGTTTATTGAATATAATGTCAATATATAAATTATCTTTGGCAAATACTATAAGCACATAATAAATAGTTGTATTAACCATACCATTACTTATACATTGATGAAGTTCAGTTCATACGTATCGTAATCTATTCTAGCCAAATCTAGAACCCACCAAACCTTTACGGATATATATATATCCGATACTAAAACTATATACATATATGTATGTATCAAAATTATGTATATATGTCTATATTCTAGTTTATATTATCAACAATTTTTTGCCATTTTTCAATAATTGAATGCTGGTTCAACTGTAATTCATTATCGAAATGCTGTTTATTCAATACCTTAGTTATATTTAATTCTAGTTTAGCTTGCTTAAATAGATTTTCATCATTACATTTCAACTTGGCTAAAATTGACCCTACAGTAAAACCAAGTCCGGCTCCTTTAGGAAAAGCTTGGTCAAACCCAATTTGAAGACTTTGCTCTTTACCTTTGCTTAAGCCATCTAAATACCCTTGCTTATACTGACTCCTATCACGATCAGCATGAGGATTGACCGAATCGTCATTACTCCAAATATCTTGATCGCTCAAATCATCATCATAATCTCGAACTGAATTCTCAACTATTCCGCTACTACCGCACGTTCGATTACACTGGTTATACGGTAATATCATCGCTTATTCATAGCAATCTTCTCTTAATCTGGCCCATTCTAACCATTAGTAGAACGGTCGTGTCCCGTGGCGAAAATGTTTTTTTTTTTTTTTTTTTTGAGCTGTGAAGGTAAACGCTCAGGATTGATTAAGCGTTAGGTTTGATAAGGCTTGGTAAGAATCGGTTAACGAGGTTGATTTTTGATTTTTGCGAGTAACAATAGAAGAGAACAAGGTGCTGGGAACCTTGATAGTGAGTTGCAAGAATAGACACCCGTTATTAGGTTGATAATAGTTGCAAGCAAATTGTTGAGCTAGTTTGGTCAATTTGGGAAACCCAGGATCAAATAGGGATAATTGGTTGATATATCGAGGGTATATTGAAGTATGTCGGAAGATATCATTACCCAGGTGACGCCTGAGTCGTTTGGACCCACTATGACCAAAGGTTCATACGATGGAGGAGATAAAGGTGATTTTAATAGTAAAATTCATCTTAATATTCGAGGTAAATCATTTGTAATAACTCGAGATGAATTAATGAGTTTACCTGAAAGTATATTATTATGTCTTTTCCCCAATGGTGTATTTATGGATGTTAATAATCAAGTTATTGCTAGTTTGACTGAAGATGATATTGTTTATGTCAATTTTGAACCATCATGTTTCCAATATATTATAAATGTATTTAATGAAGCTAATCATGAATTACATGATTTGGCTCCTATGACAACTCATGAAAGTTTTCGGGGTAGTAGACAACATCAAGAAAATGTTTTACAAAATAAACCAGCAATTATAGTTTTACGAGAAGATTTAGATTTTTATGTTATACCCCCAATATCAGGTTTAAATGCTGATCAAATGAGACATTTAAAATTGGGAGTTTCCGAAAATTTATTGAATAATAAATTATTATTTAGTGGATTAGGTTATGATCCTACTTTACCTCCAACGGTTGATCAAAAATTAGGTCCTGCTGAACAACATTTATTTGATATGTTATGTTCATCAGGGTTTGAAAGATCAGGTGAATGGGGATCACGATCAATTGAACCTTCAAAATGTGTTATTTCTTCATTATCTTTAGTAAGATTAAAAACTAATCAACCACCAGAATCACGAGATTCTGGTTTGGAAGTAGTTCAATCAAATTCTTCAAGATCAAGATCAAGATCAAGATTAAGATTAGCTGAAATCACTAATTCAGCTGCTAGAGCAGCTTCAAGATCTTTATCAAGATCGAGAAAAACTGTTGATCAGAATCATACAAAATTATTATTATTTTGGAGAAAACCAGCTCGAAAATGTTGGTGGTCAAATAAATATATTGATGTTGATGTATCTACAGCAGGTATTGCCAATTTTAATCAAAATTCAATGAAAGTTAAAGTTCATACGAGAAGAGTTTGGACTTTAGAACTTTCGGTTATAGGAGTTCAATAATTAATTTAATCAATGCATAATTCTTTAATCAATTGAAGCATACACTAATCCTTTTCATATATTTTATTTATTCAATTTTTTTTTCTTTCAATTATTCCTTTTTCATCAAGTTTTTTTTCATTGTTTTTTGTTATTTCTTGATTTAATTATTAGTATTTCTTGATATTTTTGAATTTAATATTTAATAATTGAAGTGCATTACTCTCTAATTCCCATTGTTTGGTTTAATTTTCATATTTTAATACAAATGTAATACTTTGGCTAGATTTTCAAATTTTGTATGGTATAAGTTTTCAAGCGCGTATAGATAAATTTCATAGTTAAGTATAGTAGTATTATAGAGAGGGCTATATCATGACATCGACGTTGGGAAACAATCCCAAGCTTGCACAATATGAAGAAGAGAGACTAAAACATACTCCATGGGTGGAAAAATATCGACCAACCAATTTGGACGAAGTAGCATCACAAGATCATGCAGTTAATGTATTAAAGAAAACGATTCAATCAGCCAATTTACCCCATATGTTGTTTTATGGACCACCAGGGACTGGTAAGACGTCGACGATCTTGGCATTAGCCAAACAATTATATGGTCCCAATTTGTATAAATCTCGAGTTTTGGAGTTAAATGCATCCGATGAAAGAGGAATATCAATTGTAAGACAAAAGATCAAGAACTTTGCTAGATTGATCGTATCGAATCCAACTCAAGAAGATTTGGCCAATTATCCTTGTCCACCATACAAGATCATTATTTTGGATGAAGCTGATTCAATGACAAACGATGCTCAATCAGCGTTGAGAAGAACTATGGAAAACTATTCCAGCATTACTCGATTTTGTTTGATCTGTAACTATATTACGAGAATTATTGATCCTCTAGCTTCCAGATGTTCCAAATTTCGTTTCAAGTCGTTAAATAACGAGAATGCTTTGAATCGTTTACAATACATAGTCGAAAAAGAACATGTTCAACTCTCTAATACCGAAAACGTTTTAGAGGAAGTTTTGAAAGTTTCAAATGGTGATTTAAGAAAAGCAATCACTTTTTTACAATCAGCTACAAAGTTACAAAATTCTTTACAACTTGAAAATGAAAATATAGAAAATGGTGATGGTACCACCACCAATAATAATTTGATCACTATCAATTCAATACGAGAAATTGCTGGAATAATATCTCAAGATGTTATCGACAATTTAGTAAAAATAATAACATCTAAAAATTTAAAATCAATCATAGAAGCAGTAAATGAAATTATTTTACAGGGTTGGAGTGCTCAACAAGTTTGTGATCAACTTCATGATTCTTTCACATTAGACAATAGTATCGATTCAACTCATAAAACTCTTATTGCGGAAAAGCTTTTTGAAAGTGATCGTAAATTAACTAACGGAACTGATGAACATATTCAATTATTGAATTTATGTTTGCAAATCTCAAACTGTTTTTAAAATTAAATTTATGTATTCACTATACAAAAATTATATATCTCAAACCAATTTAAAGTCGTAACTGTAACTTCAAATACAATTAATATAACTTTCGCTCATCTTATTCTTAAATGCTATTGCGAATTATGTTGTTGTGGTAAATTTGGCCCTGGCCCACGAGCATTTTGCTTCTGTAATTGAGGTGGAAGACCTGGTGGAACTCCAATGAATTGTGGTGGTGGATATGGACCATTTGGATTCCCATTGATAAACTGATGAGGTGGGAGTTGCATGCCACGAGGTGGTGGTACCATTCCGTTGGGAAACATACCATTTGGAAACATTCCTGGTGGTGGTGGACCTTGACGTTGATTAGAATGAATGTTATTGCCAAGTGGAACACCTTGAAAGCTTACATTTCCTTGGAAATTTTGTGGCGGAAATTGCATATGAGGTGGAGGTGGCATAGGTGGCATGCCATTTTGAAATTGTTTCATCCATGGAGGCAATGGTTGGTTGGGTTGCCCGCCATTTCCTTGTTGTACTGTAGGGTTTTGTTGATAATGTTGTTGTTGCTGTTGCTGTTGCTGTGGTTGAGGCTGTTGTGGTTGAACCTGTTGTTGTGATTGCTGGTGAGTAAGCTTATCGGATGGTTTAGAAACCTCAGAAGGTTTGTCATGGTTGGTAGGGTTAGACGGCTGTGGATTTGGTTTGGCGAACATTGCGTTTAATGGGTTTTTGGGAGATTTTGTACTTGAACTATCACCATCTGATTCTTTTTTATTGAGTAAAGACATGAAGAAAGAATCTGCTTGATTTGAAGGTTGGCTTCTTTTTGCAGTTTCACTTGGAGCTTGTGTGAGACCCGGTGGAGGGTTAGTGACTTTATTTCTGGGAGTGTTTTCATTAACGGGAATAGCTGGATTGAAAAATCTTGAAAAGATCGGCGGCGCATGTTGACCGGGTGAATTTGGCGGAAATGGGTGCTTTTGCTGCTCTTCAATTTGATGTTGTTGTTGGGTTAAGTGCTCTTGTTGCTGATCTAACTGGTGTTGATTTTGCTGGAACTGTTGGAATTGGGCTATTGAAGGTTGAACTTGAGGTCTGTCGGACTGAGATTTCAAAGTATCAGGATCATGGGATTTGGTTTTATTTAAGGGAATGGTTGGTGAAGATACTTCTTTAGTAGGGGCAAAAAATGACGAGAATTTTGAGCTTCTACCAGAGATATCTGAAGAAGATAATTTTGGAGTTTTACTAGAAGTTGAGCTGACTGAGCTGGATCTAATTTTTGAATCTGCAGGTTTGGGCTTTACAAATGAGAAAAAACTGTCAACTTCATTACCAGCTTTTTCGGCAGCGATATCATTTTCCACGTTTTCATCAAAGACTTCTCCATTCTTTTTTCGTTCTTCTAATTTCATATGAGATTTCCATTTTTCAAAATCTTGAACTGTTTGACCCATACCTAAGTTATCAAAATGATCGCTACCTAGGTCAGCAGAGTCCCATTCTGGGATAACTTCTTCATTTGATTCACCTAGTAATTGTGAAATTTTGTCTGGGCTCAAAGAATCTATATCAGGATTTTTTGAGAAAACATTACTTGAATGTTTTCTCTCCCAAGATTCATTTTGATGATGATTTTTTTTATTGGTGAACGAATTTTTCCTATTACTCTTGAATTCATTCAGGTTCTGGTTTTGACCTTTCTTATTGATTTTCCAAAACGATTTATCGGGTAATTTTCCTTCAAAATTAGGAATATCGGGAGAATCTTTTAAAGACATCAAAAATTCAATTGAATAGACAAATTGACCCGTTTTACCAGGGTTCAACAAATTGTTCGCTGAAATATCGTCACACGAGTTCGAAGCTTGATTGGAATTTTCATTGGTTGTAGAATTAGCCATCGCCGAGTCTAATAACTTTGATATAGCATCTCCAGAGTGTAAATCTTGTAATGAACCCTCGGATTCATTCTTGGAATCTCGAAACAAAGCATCCATTGTAATTCTGTTTGCAGCACCATCTGTAACTTGATCACTGCCTATCTTATTGTCTGAAACATGGACTATTGATGGATCATCCACCAATAATGAACCTGATAGTTGTGAATCCATATTAACGGGGTTTGTTCTGTTTAAAATCACAGTATTGATAACCAAGAGTACTTGCTGTTTGCTAATCAGTCACAAACGTACGGTTTATCTCCGGTTGTATCTCTATTGTACGAATATGACAACTGGTAATTGAGAGTGGTCAACTTTTTGTGTGGGAAAATAATTTTCCAAGGCCAAGGGCTAAAAATCTAAAGACAAAGTTACGAACGACCAATTTGCATAGAACCAGGACAAATTATGAAAATTGTTAATTTGAAGAATTACAAGAGGTATAAGCATTGATTATTAGCTTGAAATCCCGGTTTTAATTGAATAATTTGTTATAAATATATCGATTCAACCCGTAGTAATTGCGTAAATTCTATTAAATCAATATATCCCTATATAATACAATCAATTAAGATGAAATGATCTATATAAGTTGAGCCCAACACTAAATTTGTCAATGTTTATTTGTATAGGATATGCTATTCATTCGTCGTTAGAGAATTGATGAAATTTTCAATTGTTTAATATATATCATTCATAATTAGATAATTGATGAAATTTTCAATTATTTTAAGAAATAAATGATCGCTGGATAATTGATGAAATCAATTGTTTAAGTAGGGGAGATTTAATTTCATTATTTCTCGACACATTATAAACCAATCGATATGTCGTAAATCTGATAATTGATTTTGTTGTTTTGATCTTTGTAATTCATCCCATTTAAATAATTCATACATAAATCGTAAGTTGGGTTGAATAATAATATTCAACCTTCTAACCCGAACATAAAGATATGCATCAGGAATACGAACATTGAATCGACGCATAACTTCAGCAATCACTACTGTGGCTGATCTACTAACCCCAACTCGACAATGAATAAGAATCTTGGTTTGACCATTTGATTTGATATATTCATCGTCAATAAATTGTAAAACTCTTGGTAATGATTGTGCTAATTCATCTATGCCATCATCTTGTAAATTATTAACTTTCATTATAGTATCAATTGAACATTTATATCTGGTGGAATTATTTTCAATATCAAAAATTTCAATTTTCCCGTCATCTTCTTCGATTTGTTTAATTTTATTATACAACCGAAATTTTGAACCATTCAACCAATCTAATTGTTCACCAACTGAAATAATTGATTTGATTCCTAATTTATTCAACAATGGTAAACAATTGGCATGCTTCAACGATCCCAAATATATATATGGTAAAATCTGAGACGGTATGGATCCTTCTACTTCTTTAACCCAATTATCATTACCATAAGCTAATTCATCCACCTCAGGTTGAACTTGTAACTCTACCTCTTCTTCATTATGAATGTAGCCTAATTTGAAAGTTGAATAATCAGTCATTGATACTGATGGTCCTAGTAGCAAATCGTTGATTTCATCATTCGTTATAGTTTCCAACTCACACCAATTAGTGATTTTTTTGTTCAATGGACTAAATTTATTTAATAAACTTTGTAATTTGGTTAAAATTAAAACATCACTATTGAATATGTAAAAAGGTCGACCAAATTCAACATGTAATTTTAACATTGCTTCTCCTAGCGTTATATTGTATGCGTACATCAAATAACATAATACAAATAAGGACAGCTCAGTATATCCATCGGAACAATAAATCAACACTGATAAAACTTTAGGATCGGAAATATTTGATGATGAATAAAGATACAATAATTTACAAGTATTCAATATACTCATCAAGCTTTCTTTCTTACAATCACCTATTCCTATCGAGCCTGAAGGCGGAAATTCTAAAGAATGATAATCATGTATACTTTCCAGTTCGTCATCATGATGCGATGATATGGTATACTTAAATAATAAGTTTGATAACAAACTTAAATTAGGGAATGTGGCATCATTATGACAATACATGAATAATTTCCAATTAGCTTTTGGTTTTGGTAAATAATCTACTAAATTCCCTTGAATTGACGATTCGGTTATTATTGAATATTTTGGATCACAGTATGTATGACTTTTGTAGGTATTGAAATCGTAAGAATTGTGTCCTTCCACTAAATTAGCTATCATTGCTTGATAATCCCAATAGTTACCAATCCATATATTCTCATTTAATTTCGTAGCAGCTGACATTCTAGTTATTTCAATTTTCTCTTTGATTTGAAAATCATTATTCCAAATAAGTTTTTCGTTAAATTCGGTAATTTTATCTTTTACTACAAAGATATTGTATTGACATTCAGGTAAACCATCCAAAAAGGCTTCGTACTGCTGAGCCAACCAAAGTATTCTCATATAACTTGATCTTTTTGGATTATCGTCGATATTATAAAAGATAAAATCAGAACAAGTTGATAATTTTGATACTTGAATATGAAAATTTCTTAAACTTACACCTCTATCAGGATCTAAATTTAAAAATTTTGGCAAAAATTTGATTGATATACAATCATTAGTCAAAATATCAATAATTTGTTCGTTTTCAATGTTATATAGGTCATCTATCATATCTTTTATAATGTTTTTGATTTCTAATTTGGAAACATCGACTTTTTGTAATATTTCATTGAATTTAACCGTATTTTTCAAATTATTTGAAGAAACAAATTTAGGATTTGCGTTATGAAAAAAAATGTGATGATTTGAATCCAGTTTATAATCATCAGATAGGTCAATGCACATCAAAAATCGAATATTTGTTGGTTTATCCAAACTATAAGGATTGAAAATATTTGATTCTTTCAATTGACATTGTTGGTATAAGAAAAATTGTTTTTGAGCAAAATTATCCTTGTGTAATCCATGTAACCAAGGAAACATTTCTGAAGTACTTGGCAAAGGTGTATTGAAATACCATTTGAAGATTTTCAGAATTTGTTGTAAATCAATCAACTTTATTTGAATTTTTAGATCTTTACAACTGAATTCATAATTTGATAAATTACGATAAAAAGATGAATTTGGATTTAAAGGAGATAATGCTTCAGAAGAATGATCTTCAATAGTTTCTTTAAAACTAGCATTAGTTGAAAGATTTTTCAAAGTTTTGGTTGAACCATTATTGGTATCACTATAGTTTGAATTGTTATCAATTTGTTTTGTGACACCAGGAAAGTCATTTTTCATATTATTTATTGGTGGAAATGGTGTTTTTGATCCATCACAAACATCAGACTCTGTCATATTAAGTTGATGGTGTAGTTTCGGTTTAAATCGGGCTTGTTCACAAAATAAATCATGAGATGTTGAACTAGAACGTTTGGAACAAGTTGAAGGTTCTGAATCGGTTAGTGATGGATTACAAAACGAAGGAATGGGATCGAGATTTGACAACGAGTTTGATGTATCCGATTGATTCAAATTTAATTTTGAAATCGAATTTTTCAAAATCACTGATTGTAATGAATTAGGAATTTTTATCAAATTTGAAATAAAATTGGGGGAAAATAAGTTGAAAGCGATAAACTGGAAGTTAAACTAGTTATTAAATTCAAAACTGAAGTAAATAGTTCCAGAAAATGCTGGAAAACTAGCAATCCAAATATACCAGCGGGAAATCAAGTTTGTTGTAAAATTTTCAAAAAAAAAAAATTGAAACTAACAGATTGATATATAAGTATTAAATGCAATATAAACGAACAAATCAGGTTGTTTGTAAACTTGTTTTAAGTACAAATAATCAATGTATGGATTGTAAAATTTTATAGAGATTAGCACTAATTTAAATATATGCTAGTCAAGTAAAATTTCAAACAATAATGATTTGAAACTGGTGGAGGGTGTGTTGAATAAAAATTAAACTTTTGTTGGTTGGAGGGTATGTTCTTTAAAGATATGTTGTGTAAAGATATGTTGATTAAGGATAATTAAACGTTTGTTGGCTGGAGGGTATGTTAATTAAGGATATAATAATTCAACGTTTGTTGGTAGGAGGGTATGTTCTTTAAAGATGTGTTCTTTAAAGATATGTTGTGTAAAGGTATGTTGTGTAAAGGTATGTTGATTAAGGATAATTAAACGTTTGTTGGCTGGAGGGTATGTTAATTAAGGATATAATAATTCAACGTTTGTTGGTAGGAGGGTATGTTCTTTAAAGATATGTTCTTTAAAGATATGTTGTGTAAACGTATGTTGATTAAGGATAATTAAACGTTTGTTGGTTGGAGGGTATGTTATTTATAGGTATGTTATTTATGGGTATGTTATTTATAGGTATGTTATTTATAGGTATGTTAGTTATGGTATATTTGATCGAATTCGAAAGGATGTGAGTCAATCTTGTAATTAGTAGCAGCAGTGAGTACCTTGATAAAAACCCAATCAAGCCGAAGATAATCTTATTTATAAATACTTTTATAAAGTATTTATAAAATTAATTGTAAAGTGATAAGTTGAATTGTAAGAAATATTGCCCGGGAAAAAATTGACGAAATTAATGGGCGGCTAATCAATATCAAATAAAATATAGATCAGTGATTTAGATTATAGTAACTGTTTATAATTTAATCCTTGATTTGTTGAAAATCAAAGAAAAAGATAATATATATGTTATCACTAACCATCATCACTCATTTGCAGAAAAAAAAAAAAAAAAAAAAAATTAGTATGGGGAAACAAAAAGCTGCAAAATGGCAAACTCAGTAAAATCATTAAATAAATAATCATAAACCAGAAAAAAACACAGATAAACATAAACATAAAGATAGAGATAAACATTTACATAAATATGAATATAAATATAATCATAATACTTTATATTATAATAATTTTTTTTTTTGTTACTATTATACTGGTAATTGATTTAAGTTGAAAAAGTTACTGCGATTTTTTCTATGACTACAGGGATTTTTTTTTTTGACTTGGTCTTGATATCAGAGTCAACGTATCAATGTTGGAGATAACAAGTGGTATTATTAACAGTGGTAATAGTAGTAGTAATAGTAATAGTAGTAGTATTAGTAATAGTAATAGTAGTGTAAACATGTAGTTGAGGTATCAGCATTAGAATGGGTATTATCAATGGTAACGTTTATATCAATGGGGAAATTACTGAATTGGGAAAAAGGCGAACAAGAAACAGCGTAAAAGTAGCATCATAGAAGAAGCATTGTAAAAGAGGCATTATAGAAGAGGCATTGTAGCATTAAGTGTAATTACATCAATTGACTAATATTATCAATTTTCAATTAACATCAATCAATCAAAAAATCAATTGACTAACGTCAATTGAATTTTTGAATTATTTCAATTGATTGTAAACATCTTATGTACTTTGATGTATATTGATGTATTGATTTGATGTATCCCTTTTACAGTATTGATCTATTTCTTTTATAGCATTATTTTAATTATAACGCTGATCTAGAATTAATTTATTTTTGTGAGCTAATGTGAGTTTAACTGGTCAATCATTGAGTCAAGATAGACTTGAGTAGACTTTTGTATTGAGTTATTCCCCATATACAAACGCTCCAATCAACACTTACCCCATTTTATGCTCAGCTGAAGAGAATTGGTAATAAGATCACAATAAAATTAGTGTGGTTACTTACATAGTCATAAATTTTTAACCCTTTAATAAGCCTTGGGTGGTTTGAAACTAACTGATATAATCAATTAACTAACTTCAATTAACTAACTTCAATTAATGTACTTTTAAATGATCAATGTCAATTGGTGCATATTAAAGTGGTAGAAATTAGAAACTATTTATATAGTATTTACTATTTATATTATCACAGAATTGCGGTGTAAATGATTGATGTAATTTATTCTGTATCTATTTTTTTCCATTTTTGTTACTTCAAGTACATTGTGACATAGAGTTAAATACTTTATATCTGTTTGATTGCTCATATTGTATTTATCTTAGACAAACTACATTGAATCCACTCACCATTGGTAAACTAGGATAAAGTAGTAATTGTAAACAAGTAGTTAGTGTATCTTATCCACAATAACTATTTTAAGGAAAAGTAAACTATTTATTAAAGTATACCTTTTCAGAAACCATATTTCATTTTTAAAAGCACGGCTACTGTTATTCTAGGTTTATTCTAATCAAATCACCTCGACACTATCACTTCTACATTATCACCTCTACACTATCATCTCCAATTGCATGGGATCGTGATTTTTTTTTGCAGCCATTAGTTTTTTATGATCTAGTACAGTTGTGAGCTTGAAAACTTGGTGGCAGATTCCAATAGTTCTGATAAACTATTCATTTCTATTTCTACTACCTTTTTGCCTACTTTATTCCTTAGTTCTTGCAATTTGTTTAGTTATCACCATCGTGTACTATGGTGAATTTTTAATGGTTATGAGATTTTTGGCGATAAACCTATTTCTTTAACCTTGAACAAGATATTCAAATATTATTTGTTTATCATGACATTAAAGGACTCAGTAGTTATTTTTTTTGAAAATTTCCCTCCAAATGACTTCAATCGAACCAACTTCAACTTGAATGGCTCCAAATTTAACCTTTTACGCCACTGGAAACTATTTGATTTAATATTAGTCGCCATACTTGCTGGTACTTATCAACTTACTTACAGCATACAACCATTTCAAAGATCATTCTCAATTACAGACTTGAATATATCACATCCCTTTACCGAACATGAGACGGTAACCAATCATCAGTTGTTCTTGTATTCATATTGGATTCCCTTATGTTTAATCTTAACTGGAGCATTGATTTTAAGTCGTTTAAACTTGAAAATTTATACTACTTGGATAAGTTTATTGGGTTTGAATTTATCAATGTTTGTTACTTTGAACGTTACAAATATCCTCAAGAATTTTATTGGTAATTTAAGACCAGATTTCTTATCGAGATGCATACCTAAACCAGGTACACCTGAGAACGTGTTGGTATTGGCTAAAGATGTGTGCACTTCCGATAATTTGGATCGCTTGTTGGATGGGTTTAGATCAACTCCATCAGGTCATTCATCGCTCGCTTTTGCTGGGTTATTTTATCTAACTCTTTGGTTAATGGGCCAACTTGTTGCCCTTGATGTTGATGTTGGAGTTTGGAGGAGTATAATTTGCTTCATTCCCAGTTTAGGAGCAGCCTTGATTGCAGTTTCCCGTTTGGAAGATTATCGTCATCATTATTTTGATGTCATGTTTGGCAGTGCTATTGGTATTTTGGTGTCTACATTTTGCTACTTCAAGTTATTCCCCAGTTTGAATGATAAAAAATCTTTCAACCCTCGTTCAATTAATGAACAGGATCTCGAGGTCAAGGCCAGTGACTCTCAAGGGTATTCTCTTGTGGAACAACAAGTGTGATAATTCATATTGGTGAGTTTTCATTACAGTCAATTTTCATTTAGATATCTCCAAACTGATTATAATCCACATCTTATTATTGATTTAAATCTCGGTTTATTATTGATTTGAATCACAGTTTAAAATTTGATTCTAGTAATGATCTCATTTCAATTTGTTTTCTTATATGGATTTGCCATAATATTACAGTGCAAATAACGAATGTGACAATCCGTGTTCATTAGCGTTAATACATTACATGATCCTAGAATTTGCTGTTTAGAATATTCCAAAACTACTGAAACCGGATTTCCACTATCCTTGTTGGTTCTCGATTTACATTTTATGATTTTAAGACCAACCCTATAAAGCGTTCATTTGATTAAGCATACGATTGCTGATTAAAACTTTTTATGACAATTTTGATAGCATAATGTATTAATTTTTCTCAAGCATTAGAGTGATTTATGTTTTTTTCAAAATAGCAATGGTCAATTAAGGCGGGGCCCACTTAAACTTGCAAAGTACTGATGGTAAAAAACTTGACTATGAAACATTAATTTCAACTTATTAGAGCTGTTGCTTCGATTTATTCACTGCCAAAAGAATGGCTACACAATTATTTGCATAGTTTTCGCAGTTCCTTTACTTAAATTTGTTTCAAAAAGAATTCATTTTCTTTTAATAATCTATTGAAATGTTCTATTATATTAAATAAATATGCTATCTATTTAAGTACTCTCTTTTACATTAAAGTGGTTCTACCACCAATTTCATTACTCGTACTACCATCTGGCATATTTCCATCTCTACCAGATATAAACTGATTATAAATTTTTTGCAATTTGGTTTTCTCTGACAAAGATATAGAAGGTTTAGTCTCCTTCAATGATTCTAAGAAATTTTTATGGGTTATAATCACCTTATCAGCATCATCATCTTTAGCTATGACTTTATCTTGGTCGTTCTCTTGTTTATTGAAAATTTGCTGAATTTGCTTTAACATTTTAACTCTTTCATTTGGTCTTAACTTATTATTCTTCAATTTTTCAGAGTTAACTTGAAAAAATTCGAAAGTATCATTATCATCAGTCGATTTAGATGTTTCCTCGGCTTTTGCTTCGCTGGCAGCTAATTTAACGTGTACACCTTTTAAATAAGCATTATAACCTAAACCTTGCATATCTGCACCACTAAAACCACCAGTTTTTTCGGCAATTTCTTCTAAGTTAACATCATCATCTAAATCCATCTTCAAAGTGATACTTTTCAAGATATCCAATCTATCTTCGTAGTTTGGCATATCGCAAAGAACACTTTTATCTAATCTACCTGGTCTTAACAACGCAGAATCGATTAAATCAGGTCTACTAGTTGCAGCCAAAACATAAACACCATCAAGACCTTCTGCACCGTCCATCTGTGTCAACATTTGATTGACAACTCTATCAGTAACTCCAGTTGCATCATGTCCTCTCTTTGGAGCTATAGAATCAAATTCATCAAAAAATAAAATACAAGGTTTTGCAGCTTGGGCACGTTCAAATAATTCTCTAACTGATTGTTCAGAAGCACCTATGTATTTATTCAAAATTTCGGGACCTTTGATTGAAATAAAGTTTAATCCACATTGACCAGCAACCGCACTTGCCAACAAAGTTTTACCACAACCAGGGTACCCATAAAGTAAAATACCTGATCTCAATCTCAAAGGACAATTAGCAAAAATTGGTGCATATTTGGTTGGCCACTCTAAAGTTTCCAATAAAATATTCTTGGGTTCTTTTAGTCCTCCAATATCGGTCCAGTTAATTGAAGATTTTTGCAACTTAACACCACGTAAATTTGAAGGTGTGTATCCTTTTAAACATTTCTCTAAGTGATCTTTTGTTGCTACCACTGTTTCTTGTTCATTTTGATCAAATAAAGCTTCATGAAATAGTCTAGCACTAAGAATCTTTAAATCGTTTGGCAAGTAACCCTCAGTTTCTGAGACCATGTCCATAATATCAAAACCAATCTTGCAATTAAGATTCTTTACAATATAGGTTTCTAAAATCTCAGCTCTAGCACTTTTATCCGGCGGACTTAAATGTTTGAAATTTTCAATTAAATGACATTGAAATAAAAGTTTGTTGAGAGATTCCTTTGAGTTTGCCGATATCAAAATCGACAAGCTGCTGTTATGTTGCGAGTGAATCTTAGCTAATTGAGAAATCAAAAACTCTGCTAATTGATTAGATTTTGTAGAGTCTGCGTGTTCAACTTCAGCACTTAATAATTTATCCAAATTATCAAGGATAAGAATTGAAGGTTTATGCCATGAACAGATTTGAAGCCACTTGAAAATGTGATTCTTTGATAAAGTTGCAAAAGTTTCATTCATGATATTTTCACAAGAAATAAACTTTGTATGATAACCGTATTCTGCAGCGATTTTCTCAGCAACCATATTCAAAAGTAATGTTTTTCCGCTACCAGCTTTCCCATGAACCAAGAAGCCAGTATTATTTGACGTTATGAAAGTGTCAACTATGTTATCTACCACTTTATCGAAACCAATAGCTTCTCCCAACTTTTTAGATGTTGAATCAACATCTTGGATAAAAGAAGCATTTCTCAATAACTCTTCTCCTATCTCAATTTTAATTGGCTTTCTTTTATCAGGATGAATTGGTTTCAACCAAGAATTAATATCATCATTTTTCTTAAATTGTAATAATCCACCGCGAGGCAAAATGCCAGGAATTATTGGTAGTTTAGTGAAATTTGTTAATGGAAATGACAAAATTGGTTGAGATTCATTAAAATGATTCATTAAATCCGTAACTAATTTTTGATGCTGTTCTTTTTTCTCGTTTGAATTCAAATTCAATGAGGTTGACTTTTTTGTTTGAGTTAAATAGGGATGAACTATATAAGTCAATGGCCTTTTAGACAAAGATTTTATTGCTGGTTTTAATCCCACAATAAATCCAATTTCATTTTCTACATTTAAAGCGATTGACAAATTTTTCGACAATCCCACGGTATTCAAACCAGAATTTGAATAATTTATCAATTTAGCAATGATTTTTTTATTTTCTTTAATGGGAGCTAAACTTTTACCATTAGATGATTCAGAAGTATCTTTTGGAGCAGTCATTTTATGTTTATCATCTGGTCCTGGAACAATCGAGACTGCGACATAATCAGTGAACTTGTCAGGTAATTGATTGAAGTCGACATATAATTCATAGCCATGAGGATTTGATCTAGGAAAACCTTGATAAAGTTTATGAGGTAAAGAGATTCCTCTTCTTAGTATAGTAGGGGAATTTGAATAATCTTCAACTGGGGTTGAAATTTTCTGTTTTGAATCACCAGATTTTTTCGGTTGAGTTCTTACCTTTGGAGCAATCGCTATTTCACAAGTTGGAGATATTTTAGCGAAATTGACATCCAGAGACCCTATACTAGTGACCATAAGTTTAGCTGAAGTTGTTGCACTAGGATACACAATCAAAATTTGATTCAAAGCTACACATCGAGCTTGAGATAACAAATTGTCTTCTATAGTTTGAGCATGTAATTCTATCAATTCCCAATCGGAACTTGTTAGAGGGTCCAAACTAATTTCAGCAGATTCTCGACAATTCAATTTGATATTGACAACCGCTTGATCGTTATCACTAATTGAAAACGATTGACACAAGACAGAATCCATTTCAATATGTTGTATGTTTGATGATGGCATACCTGACCATCCAACATAAAACTTATTGCCAGTTTTCTCCACTACCAATTCAATTATGACATTTTGACTAGCGATATTGGCACTAAACAATAAATTGCACAATGATGGAGGCAAGTTCACCATATTTGACCGCAAGGGCTTGAACTTAACACTGACTCGGTGACCATCCATCTTATTCAATCTTGTTGTACTCCAATGTTAAAGAAAAAGACCTCCATCCTTTCTCCAGCTTTCACTGTGAAAGATTCCGCTAACCGAGGCCAGTCAACATCCTGCACACAGTTAACAATAATATTTTGCAGCCAACTAACAAGAATCAACCAAAACCCACAACCAATTGAGTAGAATTAGTAGCAAACTTAGAAGAATAACAATGTGTATTTTTTTCTAACATACCCAGTTTTTTTATAAGTTAAGATTTTTCATTGTAAATTGCCATTAGTCATTATAAACAACAGTAACAAGAAATCAACTGCGAAAGTTCATTCAGAATATAATCACAGTTATATAGATCACACAGCTAATACACTACTAGTTTTCAAGTTTTTATAGGTTGAGACAGGAAATACATAACCTTATGTACTCTGTTTTGTATAGATTGCATATGTCATACACACTCTCGACACTAATTTTCTTGCTTCTGCTGTTTATGTCAGCTGCACAAACAATACTACCAATGGCCCCACTGCCAGGTCCACTGGCTGAACCACTGGCTGAAATCATCAAACGGTAGCGCTAACAAATGAATTTACTGGGTTGGTATTTATATATTAGTATATATAATGAATATAATATTAGTATTGATGTTATGCTATATACAATGTATTCTCTGGTTCTATTTTCTTGAATTGAACTCTTCGAATTTGGTCAACTGTTCATCCGATTGTTGTTGATGTTGTTGCCATTTTTTTGAATTACTATTTTGGTTAGCTTGTTTTGCCTTCTCTACTGTTTGGAAAGATCTTCTTCGGATAGAACGACATTGTTCAAATCCAATTATATTACCCAAGAAAAATCCTGTTACCCCCCAGTTCAATGACTTTTGAAAATTCTTTCGTATTAAAAATGTAACTCCTCCTAGTACTCCCATCGCTTGAAATCCAGTAATCATAGCTTCTCGAAAACATGGCATTTTCACATATCGATCTATCAGTAAATCACTAAACTTGAATTCTTTTCGTAATGCTTCAATAGTAGATGGTTGTTCTGGTTCATCTATATCTTGAAATTTTGGTGGTAAATCTTCGAGAAATTTGGGTTCTGACTCATTTTCTGATACTTGTGATACCGCTGATACCTTAGCTGGCGTACTGCCTCCGAACCATCCCATTCTGATTAGCCCTGGCAATTATATTTGAGCTACAATTTTGCTGGAGCTCCGATTTTTAAATCCTCACTGTGAAAAAATCACTACCAAGTCAAAAATCAAATTTATTAGGAATAATCTTGAATTCTTTGTAGGCATTGGGCAAATATACTATGTTTACTCCCGATCTCATTTTGGATCCGCAATTGAAGTATTGGGTATTGTTGCCCATATCTTTTGCCATGGTTTTAGTCGGTTTGATTCGATCAAATGTGACATATTTATTACAGCCTAGTCCCAAATTGGAAGATTATAAAACTTTAAGAGAAAAGTACGTTTACAAACCATGAAGCTACGATCGATTTTTATTACTAACTAACTTTCTTTAGACAATTTCTTAAACGAGCCAATGCTTTCAGGTTCAATAACCAAGTATTAAATAGTCAACAGTTCAAACAAAGACAACAATATTATGTACAAACATTAAATTCGCCAGAATTCTTGGTTGTTAGTGATGAAAAAGACAATGATCCTTTGGCTGCTTTAAGTGAACTTTCTTCAAATGAAGCTTTGATGAATATGATGAAGGGTAATCTCATGAATTATATACCACAAACTTTGATTATGGGGTTTGTCAACTATTTCTTTCCTGGATTTGTAGTCATGAAATTGCCATTCCCATTAACCAACGGTTTCAAATCAATGCTCCAAAATGGAATTCAAACTCCCGATTTGAATGTTAGATATGTTTCTTCAATTTCTTGGTATTTTGTCAACCTTTTTGGTTTAAAACCAGTTTATTCCTTATTAATGGGCTCAGCAGCTGCAGATGATATCATGAATCAACAACAACAACAAAATTTACCTTATATAGGTGGTCCTGGTGGCCCAAAAGCTGATAAAATTTACAAAAATGAAGCCGAAAATATTCAGATTTTAAATCATAAATCAATTTATAATGGTATAGTTGATAGAGTATTACAAGCTAATCAATAGTTTATATATTATATAATGATTTATTTCAATTTACTAGATTCTTTTACTTTCTCTATATGTTTCCTGCATGTAACCTCTTCACTCATCTAAGTAAACTTAGAATCAGGAATTGATAATCATCGTTGTACTATCGTAGTTGTTAAAAATGGCTCCTCCTGTGGTTATTTGTATTGGTATGGCCGGGTCTGGGAAGACCACTTTTATGCAAAGATTGAATTCAACCCTTCATGCCAAAAAAACCCCTCCATATGTGATAAATCTCGATCCAGCAGTATTGAAAGTACCATTTCAAGCAAACATAGATATTCGAGATTCAGTCAAATATAAAAAAGTAATGGAAGAATACAATTTAGGTCCTAACGGTGCTATTGTTACTTCTTTAAACTTGTTTGCCACAAAAATTGATCAAGTTATCAAATTGGTTGAAAAAAGATCAGAAACGGTTAAAAACGTTATTGTTGATACTCCTGGTCAAATAGAGTGTTTCATATGGTCAGCTAGTGGAGCGATTTTGACAGAAGCATTTGCTTCCTCGTTTCCTACTGTAATTGCCTACATTGTGGATACACCTAGAAATACATCCCCAACTACATTTATGTCTAATATGCTATATGCATGTTCAATCCTTTATAAAACCAAACTTCCTATGATTATTGTATTTAACAAAACCGATGTTCAAAAAGCTGATTTTGCCAAAGAGTGGATGACTGATTTTGAAGCTTTTCAGAGTGCTCTCCAAAGTGATCAAGAGTTAAATGGAGAAAATGGTACTTCTTCCGGTTATATGAGTAGTTTGGTAAACTCAATGTCTTTAATGTTGGAAGAATTTTACTCGCAATTGGATGTTGTTGGAGTAAGTTCTTATACTGGTGATGGGTTCGATGAATTTTTGAAAGCTATAGATAATAAAGTCGATGAATATAACGAATTTTATAAAGCCGAAAGAGATAGAATATTACAAAAGAAAGCTGAGGATGAACAGAAAAGAAAAGCTAAATCAATAAACAAGTTAATGAATGATCTTGATCTTAAAGACAAACCCAAACTTAACGACTCAAATGTATTATCAGATTATGATTCGAATTCCGAGGATGAATATGCGGGAGAAGTGGTTAGAGATGAAGATGAGCCTGATAGAGAGTATACTTTCCCAGAAGATAGAAATTCTGAAATAGCAAATACTGATGACGATTTACAGCAACGATATCAAGAGGCATTTGAAGCCACTGCAAAACCAGCATCTTCTACTACCGCTGAAACTATTGCAAAGTTTATAAATCGTTAACTTCATTTTATATATAGAAAATTCAATTAATAAACTCTATTCCCTTACACTCTGTGTAAATGATTGAAGCATAGCATCTAAATCATATGCCTTCGAGGAATATTCCTTTTTGAAAATTAAATGAGGTTTGTGTTTAGCCAAATGTAATATAGTTTTCCCAAATTCTGAATTACACCAGGCAAACCATGATCTAGTGTAATCATAACCAGATTGAGAATGAACATTTACACCTTCATGCATCAAACCCATGCCACCAGTTGTTTGCATTACCAATTGCAAGTGTCGCATGATTTCCTGATCATTGTCTGTTGTTCTAATAGCAACTAGTAATGACATAGGCCATGCATGACTAAGACCTATATGAGGACCTCCTATTCCTTCAAAATATCTACCTTTCAAATAATATGGATTTCCTGATTTATCCAATATCATTTTTCTGGTATTCTGATAAATTGTATCATCTTTTGAAGTAAATCCAAGATCTGGAATTGAAAGCAAAGATGGGATGTTAGCATCATCCATAAAAGTTGCACCACCGTAACCGTCTACTTCATAAGCATAAACTTTTCCATATTTAGGATGGTTTATTATACCATACTTATCAATACCATAGGTCAAATCATTGATGAAATTATCAGTGACATCAGTTAAAAGTTTAAGATCAAATAATTTTTGGTTTGTTTTAGTTAATAAATTCTTTCTGGTTCTTCTCAATTCTGTTAACATATGAATATTCCCTGGAATGAAAAATTGTAAGATGCATGAATCATCACTTGGTCTGAAAGCACTTCTGACTAAACCTGTACCATAGTTAACTGGGTTACCAACACCCCCTAAAGGTAATGTTTCTGAACCAACATTTGTTTGTCTTTGAAAAGAATAGTAAAATGGTAGTTCATAACCAGTTTCTTTGTCAAAAGAAGGTTGGGATTCTCGTCTTAGTACTACCAAAAGATTTTCATAAGCTTTCCACCAAGTTTTTGTTAAAAATGAATCATCACCACCCGAATGTTCAAAATAATCATTAGATAATGTTAAAAATGAAGCTAAAGAATCAATTTCATATTTACATTCAAAAACTTGATCCCAATCTGGTTTTGGATAAACATTATCTTCCGATGTCAGACCTCGTTTTACACCTGAATCAGGAGGTGGATGAAATGCATTACAGTAAGGAGAATCGACGACATACTTTGCTTGAGTATTTATAGCTCCTTTAATCATTTCTTTTAATGCTTTATCATATTTGATAAAAGGTTGATAAATTGATAATTGACGAGCAGAATCACGTAACCATTCAGCATGGATATCTCCGGTAACAATAAACGTTTGTGGTTCATTTGATTCATCTTCAGATCCAGGTTTATGCCAAAGAATAGTTGTATCCAAAGTATTTGGTAAACAATTTTCAATTAATCGAGCTAAATCATTATTTTTAACTTTATTTTGTAAATCCTTGATTAAAGATTCAACTATTTCTGATTGAAATGTTCGACATTTTGGTGCTGGTCTCATATATGGATAATTATACTCTCCTTTTGAAAAAGGGGGATGTCTTTGACGACTATACTGTAAGTAGTCAGGACATTCATCATCTTGACTATGTAACATTTCCAAAAATTGTTTATCAAAATCAATTCCTTCACCATCAATCGAACTATCCTCAGAAAGGACAATAATATCTGGATTTTCATCTTCGACAAATCCCCGTCTCAATAACAAAACAATACAGAATAAAGATGCCACTATTGTCATCACCCGTAGTGGACGAATCCTCTTATTCTGTACCTTCATAATCGATTCTGTAGTCATTTATTATTTGCTTCCTTAATTGCAGTTTTGATTTAGTCTGGTTAAAATTCTCAATTAACGTCCTGCACACTGCTAGACCCCAGAGCCGCACCAAATCAGATCAAACGTTTAATTACGTCAGTCATAATTAAGAAATTATAATTGAAGGGTTAGGTTCTGGTAGTAAGTATATACAATTATTGTGACAACCTTGTTCGACATGAGTAAGACCTAATTCACCCAACCGTTTCATTGTTGTTTCTAGTTCCAAAGTCGATGTTTTTTGAGCTTTTTTCAATAATGTTTCATAATTTATGGGGTTAGATTGACCAACTCCCAGTTTAAAAAACTGATTAATTAGATTGTTAGATAGTGATAAACGAGAAGCAATAATTTCAAAATCCAGATTTTCAATTAAATCAAACAATTGATTATGATTTTGTTCAATAATACTGTCTTCTATACATAAAACATAGTAACTTGAGTATTGTAAGTCATAGGGGAAAACTTGGTTCAAAGAATATTTGTGAAGATCTTTTAATATCCTATTTAATCGATTTTTCTTGAAAAAATCAATGATTTCTGATTGTTTGACTTTATGAAGATTTGAATCAATTTCTTGAATATTATGTGGGGAAAATCTGGTGATTAATTCATCTTTTATAGTTGAAACCTCGTTCCAGTTAATTGTTTTCAAAATACTATCAAAATCATCATTATTTTGAAAATATTTTTGTGATTTAATTGCCATTTTGAAAATATCATATGTAGTTAAATCAGTGAAATGGTATGATCTTGTTGAATTTGTGAGTTTGTTCTTGTCAATTGCCAATTTGGTCACTTGCCTCTTCATATCTAGTATCAGCTTATCGAATTGATTTATTGAATTCTCTGAAAACAACCGATTCTCATGCTTTAATACAAGAAATATTGGGGTATTTTCAAGTAGCCGTAAATACCATTTGAATTGATCATACATAATTTTCGACTTCGGTAGCAGTGTGTACCGGTTATAATGGGAAGCTAGTGTCATTATCAACTTGGCTTCATAATCATTATAATTTCTCGCCACTACTTGACCAGTAATTGAATCTTGATCGATTCGTACTTTGAATAAATCTTGAGTTTTCATCGATTCTATGCCATTCTGTTTGATTGGTTTGGCAAATATTGGCTTAATACTATGACTTAGTATCAATGAGAAATCTTCTCGTTTGAAACTGTGGTCATTCAATAACTTGTACTGTTGGAATTCACAATATTGCTTTGATGCCTTTCGAAGATATGTTTGAACTTCGTTATTGGGATACAAACTCTCTTGGACGCTGATCTCATGATAGATCTTTAACATATTCTTGATATGGCCAGGTAGCCTTGCAATTGTCTGCTTCGACATGTTTACTGACCAAATCCAATTAATACCTAAACGAGATGAGATGGCATCGAGTTCAAAAATCGCAGTCGATAATTTGAACTTGGTTACATAACGAGGATTATGTTGGTTCCAAGAGTAATAGGCAGACAGATTCAAAGAAATTTAGGCTCCAATTTGAGAGTTTGGCCCCGGTTTCAACCAAGATCATTTGTAGTAGGTTTCCAGGCTCGTTTCAATTCATCTTCTAATGATAAATCAGCGTCAATAAAAACTGATCCCCAATTAATGATTGCATTTACTTGCAAAAAATGTAATACTAGATCGTCTCATACATTTTCTAAACAAGCTTATACTAAAGGAACAGTTGCTATTCAATGTTCGGGATGTCATAATCGCCATTTGATAGCAGATAACTTGAAAATTTTCGCTGATAACAGATTCAATTTACAAGAATATTTAAATGCAAGAGGCGAAGATGTCGCTAATGACACGGGAGATTTAGTGTTTGAAGATATTCCTGAAAGCTTGAAATCGACTTTAGGTCATTATGCAAAAAATGCCCCTCCAGAATATCAAAAGCAAGATTCTGGTGATAACTCTTTACCAGAACCAGAACAGAATGAAAAGAGCAAAAACTGAAGCAAAATGACCTCTAAAATTAAACTAATGAATTCCAGAAACATGAAAAATTTGTTGTTACTTATGTAATTACCAACTTTATATATATTTTTGTTTTACTTTATTTGTATATAATATAGATTGAAATGAATATTACAAAAATTTGGCCATCTGAAAGTCTGGACTAGTATTATAATTTACAGTAAACATGGCGAACCGACTCAATGGTATCATTTACAGTGACTGTGTTCATTCAACTCTTATTCTGGCACACTGCTCCAGACAAACTTGGTATTTTAGTAGAAATTCTTTGAACTGCACTGAAATTTTTCAGGTGTAGCTATCATCGTCAAACTATGCTATCCAGTATTTATAGAAGGGGTGTACCTTTGAAGGCTTGGTGTTATGTTTCCCGGCCTATAATAGGGACTAGGTTGAACAGCTCAAATGCAGAGGTTCTTGCAAAATATAAGCAAAAGTTGGAATCTAAAGCTAAAGGGTTGGGTTTAACATCTATAGATGAGCTCCAAATTAAGTTAAAAGATGAGATAGAGCAAAAGAAGAAGGAAATGAATGCTGCTGATCCTTTAAAAGAACTTGAACAGTATGAAAAAAGACAACAAGAAGAGTATGAAAATGATAAATCAAAATTGACAACTAAAGTTAGAAGTCCTATCGATAAAGAAACTCCAAAATTACCGTACAAAACTTTACATTCATATGTTGATATTGAGAAGCTTAAATTACTACCAAGAAAAGAATTGGAATTAATTTGGAGAGCTAGATTTGCTAATAATGAACGTAGTTTGCAGGCAATAGTTGAAGATGTTCAATTTGCGTCAATGTTTGCCAATGCTTTTAAAAATCCAAGTTTCATTTTACCATTACCAAAGGGAAACGATGGCTATGAGATGCATTTTGTTCAATGGTCCTTTGTAGGTCCCAAAACTACTCATTGTATGTTAACAACGGTCGCCGAATATAAACTTCATAAAGAGTATGCCAAACCTCATACAACATTGATGTTTCATCAAGAATTGATTGGTTCAAATGGCGTTATTCTTATGAATGGTCAAGTAGAGAAGGAATCTTCTCTTACAATGGACGAGGCCCAACTACTTGTTTTGAATGTTCAAAGATTTTATGGTGCAATTGGTAGTCCAGAAAATGCTGCTAAAAAATTAAAGATTTTACAAGATTTTACACAAGGAAATGCTGACTTTGACATGCGGAAGTTAATTGATGAAGCAACTTCATTTGAATAGTGTCATAACGTTCATACAAAGTATCTGTATATAATAATTGAATAGTACACTCAAATGTTCATTACAACATCATGTAAACTACTTTTACTTTTGGTTGACCTGCTTGCACGAGTTGGCTTGGTTGTAGGTTTTTTTCTAGTGTTGGCCGCTTTTCTATTTCGAATTGGTTGTGGCTTCTCGATCGCTTCATCAGAATCTGTCAATATTTCCATTTCGTCTTCACTTGAAGTCAGAATTTTTTCTTTGCTCTTTCTATTTCGTCCATTTTTCTTAATTCTAGTATTATTTTCTTCTTCAATGGGGATCAAATCTTGATTGTGAGAAGTTTTATCGTTTTCTTGTTTAATATTTTTGAGCACTTGCTTAAATACATTTTTAGCATGACTCTCATCTCCACCATGAAATTCATCAACATCAACTTCAATGTTCAACAATAGATTAGTCTCTTTCTTGATCTCTTGTTTTACATAGTTATCCAAAATATGCTTATCATCATTTTCAATAAATTTGGATACCGCATTTTGGATACCAGCTTCTGGCATCAATGCTAATTCGGTTTGCCCCAAGAATTCAATCATCAAGTCATTTAATTGTGCTTCTGTTGTCCTTTTACTTGAAGCACCGTCTTCAAAAAGATCTGCGTCAGTAAATTTTGCTTTTTTAATAATCTCGGTATCTTTTGTTCTCCTTTTGTAGAATTGAATTATATCATTTACATTGGCAACTTTACCTACAAACCTATTTGAAAACCTTCGAGCATTTTCAATTTCATAATTTCCCGTGTATTCGACTTTAAGACGAATTAATGGCAAAGGTATCTTATCATTCTGAGCAGATGAATCTATACCTTTAAACAAATGTTGATTATTCTCAATAAACTTTTGTTTACCTTCTTCGATTGCTGTCTCCACTTGATCTGTCAAATAATTTACTAGATCATCTTTGTAAGCGACACCTGGTAATAAATTTGTTTTCAGTAATTGAATTTCCTTCAATATGAATGGTCTAACTGAGTTTAGTCGAATTGGCTCAAGAGAATAATCTGTACCTTTAACATTCATGAGAAAAACATGCTTATCAGCCACCTCACCTTCAGATAAAGATGTTGCAATTGATGATCCCGCTTGTAAAACATCAAATCCAGTGTCGGGATTATGAACGGGATGAGGTATACATTCATGTTCGTGTCCCCAAAATACAAAATTAAGAAATTTTGGTAAATAAGTTTCGGGTATACATGAAGTAGGAGTATGTTGGGCGTGATTTTGATGAATGCAAAAGATATTAAACCATTGTTCGGTTTGGATAGCTGGTATTTGAAATTTTACATGACCATCTCGAAATATTCTATGTAATCTTTCATCACGAATATTTGCCAATCCGTACAAACATAGCTTAGTGTCACCTTTTTGCAATAGCACTGGTTTGACGGTTATTTGCTCGTTATCTTTCACCTTCCCGAAATGATTTACTAAACCAGAAATCGACAAAACATCTAAGGGAGATAAATTTCCATCACCAGTAGCATCATCGTGGTTACCACTTATAGCAAAAACTGGGATCGAGATATTGAAGTTGGGATCCTCGTAGTTTATAGTATCAAACCCATTATCAAAGTTATCTCTAGGATCACTCATCAATTCTAGCTCACATGGTCTGTCTCCCATACAATTCAGTCTTATTGACTTCATAACTTGAAACATTGACTTCTTGGATGGCTTATTCACATGAAACAAATCGCCTCCCTGAACCACCATATCTACATCTCTGTCTCTAGCTATTGTAGTGATCTCATTGAAAGTCTTCCAACCGTCGTTACTTCGAATTGGATCGTTCTCATTGTAGCCAACATGATTGTCGGTAGTAAGAAGGATACTAATAGTATCTGGTCCTTGCTCAATTCTCGGCACCAACATCTCGACCAAGGTTACTACCAACACCAGCTAATTGTTTAGGGACAACCGTGTAATCGCGATCACACGAAATTAGTTGCAGCCAAGTTTATGATTGAATGATTAGAGCTCATTATGGGCATTGACGACGATTCGATCTCGTCATATCTAGAGCAGCGGCAGAATGATGAAGTCAGCAGCATTGAGTCGATTTATGGTGACATTTATCGAGATATAACTCCCAAGGGCTTGGTATGGAATCGAAAACCCAGTCCCCATTTTCAAATTGAATTGACATGTAATGATAATCCTGATAGACCTACATTGTCAATTACGTTAGATATTGAGTTTACATCTACGTATCCCAAAACTGCTCCCATTGTTAAGTTATTGCATCCTAAAAATCTTTTGAAATCAAAAATTCAAGAATTAGAAGATATTGTCAAACAGCATATACGACACAATCATGATAATGATGTTGAAGAAGAGCTGGCGTTTCCGATTATAGCTGACGTCAAGGAAAAACTTCAAGATTTCCAACTGACTACTGAAAAAGTACTATCGTTGGAAGAAGAACGAGCACAAAGATTACAAAAGGAACGAATAGCTTTGGAAAGTAAAGAGGCCATGCAAAAAAAGAAGAAAGAAGTGGCTAAAGAAATTGAAAATAAGGAACTTAATAAACAAATCCAAAAAATTCGTCGAGAATATGATCCAGAAATTTCTTTCGATTCGGAAATTAATGATACTAAAGAAAGAGATATGATACCAAATGATCGACAAAACTATTTTGTTTTTGAAAACCCAATGTCATCGGAATTACCTGGTTCTAAACACAAAATCAGATTTAAAGCAGTATCAGGATTCATAAAATGGTTCAAAAAAGATCTACTATCAACAATTAGCAACCAATATGTAGTAAAACCTTATTTACCACCAAGTGTTCAAGCTGAAATTGATCATAGTGGAATTGAATTGGCTTATTTATTAACTGAAATCAAACTCGATAATGAGTTTTGGAATAGTGATAAAGGAAAAAGTGATATTCAAGATCTAGAACAAGAACTTCAGTCAATAATGAATTTAAATCATGATTATTTGGCTAAGTTATTGGGATTCCAAATTGATAAGGAGAAGTCAGGTTGGAAAGTTAGACTTTTAAACGAATTCTCTTCTTCTGCTGAATCTTTACAAGACATACTAGTTGCAGCTGAATTTATTAATTGGGGTTTGGCAAGGCATTGGTTAATTCAATTGCTACCGGTATTAGAGTATTTACACAATTCAGGTGTTGCTCATAAACTAATTTGTCCATTAGCGATTTCAATTCATCTGATTGAATTGGAAAATTTTAATGAAGATGGTTCTCAAACTGTAGATAAAAATGGTGATTCTTTAACTAGCATTAAAGTTTTGAAAATTTGTCATCCTTCATATGCATATCGATTAATGAAGATGATAGAGAATCATCCGAATTCGGGCAAACCGGTAAAACTACTCAGTTCATTCACACCAAATTCTTGGCTAGCTCCAGAATTGAAATCACCTAATGGAAGTCCTCAAACCAAGACAGATATTTGGGACTTAGGAGTGCTTTTCACTCAAATTTTGCTTAATGTCAATGTTCTATCTACAACATACGTTACCCCAGATCAGTTTTTTGATTCATTTGATGTTGAAGATTTTGTTGGATCTGAAAAATATGCTAACCTGGTTTATGATTTACTTTGTAAAATGCTACAAGTAAAAGTGGCAAAAAGACCAACTGCTTTAGAGTTGAACGCTGTGCAATTTCTTAGAGATGGGCCGATTTTGGAGACTGTTAATTGGACACATAAAATTAAAGAATTATCGAAGAAGTCGATTGACAAGCTGAATTTTAATGAAATGCAAGACGAAAATCCTACTCTAGAAGATAAGCGAAATTTGAATCCAAATACAACCATAAATAGAAGGCGTTATTCGAATCAGAATCAGCACGCGGAACCTGAATTTAACCAGCAATCGAATAATCAGAATTTAGGTAGATATAGAAGGGATTTTGAAGAAGTTGGTCGATTAGGTAAAGGAGGATTTGGAGAAGTTGTTAAAGCCAGAAATCGAATTGAAGGTACTTTTTACGCAATTAAGAAAATCAAGCATAGGGCAAACAAATTAGAATCTTTGCTTAGCGAAGTTTTATCTTTGGCTAGGCTAAATCACCAATACATTGTACGTTACTATGGTGCGTGGTTTGAGGAAGTGAGGGATTTAACAGGCAGCTCAATTAATACAAGCGAGAGTGAAGATTGGACCGAAAGCAGTTCTGAATCTGAAAATGAGGTAGACAGTTTTTTCAAAGGTAAAAACAACTCATCTGTTCTTGATCATAATAATTCTTTGCAGGTAGATTACATGTCTAGTTCGTTCGACCCTCGAATAGATTTTGATGAACTTTCGGATGATGACGACGGTTATGAAGAAGAGGACGACCCGTTTGAGTTTGCAAACTCCAGTTTTTCTGAGTCAAATGATGATGCCATTCTGTCTTCAACTCCTACCCTAAGTATAAAGGATACAAATAAAAGTTTAGGGGCTAAGAGCAAGCAAACTCGTTCATCTTTCAAAATAGGGCAACAGCAATCAATTTTGTATATTCAAATGGAGTTTTGTGAAAACAAAACTTTACTGGATTTGATTCAACAAGGACTTCCCGGTAACTCAAATGAGTATTGGCGCTTATTTAGGCAATTGTTGGAAGCTGTATCATATATTCATCGTGAAGGTTTTATCCACCGAGATTTAAAACCAATGAACATTTTCATGGACAAAATGAATAATATCAAAGTTGGTGATTTTGGTCTTGCCAAAAATTCACAGGTCTCTGGAGTTACTCTATCCAAGAACGAGAATTCTTTTCAAAAGAACAAAGATTTTTCTACTGTGGTTGGCACGATGTTTTACTCTGCAAATGAAGTCCTAACTGGAGATTATGATGAGAAGGTTGATATGTATGCTTTGGGGGTTATATTTTTTGAAATGTGTTACTCGATGTCAACGGGCATGGAAAGAGCTGACACGTTAAATAAGTTGAGAACTGAATCTGTTGAATTCCCATCTAATTTTCTGGACTTGAAATACAAAACAGAAAAGAAAATAATAAGACTACTTCTTGATCACAATCCAAAAGCAAGACCTAGCGCAGCTGAGTTACTAGGAAGTGGTTGGCTTCCTGTTGAACACCAAGATTTAGTTATTAAAGCAGCCCTACAATCTTTAGCAGACCCAGCTTCCCCATGGCAACAACAAGTTCGTGAAACTTTATTTAATCAACCGTATCTGCAAGCCAAAGATTTGATATTTGACAATTACAGTAAGAATACTCATACACACTATATGAATAATTCTACAAATGATTACTTAATTTTCAGTACATTAGTTCAACAGTTATTCTCCATTTTCCAATTGCATGGGGCTATTGAGGATTTTAACACAAATTCTGTTTTACCCAAAGCCCCTAGTCAGGCTAAAGAGCGAGTTTATGAAGTCTTGGATAGAAGTGGTTCGGTCTTAACCCTTCCATATGATCTCATTCTACCGATTGCTAGATTTTTGAGTAGAACAGATATTGGACGATCCAAGTGTTTTCGTCATGAATTCGTATTTCGACCAAGTGTCAAGGGAACTGGTACTCCAGATAAGTTTAGTACTATCAGTTTTGAACTAACCACGCCCAATAGTAAAGACCGTTTGTTTGATGATGCTGAATGTCTTAAAGTGCTTGACGATATAGTGCAAACTTTTCCATGTTTTCATATTAAAAATGCTGGTGCCGTAATTGTGATAAATCATTATGATATTGTTGATGCAATTATTTCATTTTCGTTTAGAAATATTGGAATAGATGAGAAAAAGAAGCTTGATATCCTTAATTTATTATCCCAATTGGGGATTGACAAAAGCTCTGATGAGATAAAGCAATTCTTGCGAGAAGACCTAGATGTTCCTTATACCGTTATTCGAGATCTAATTGATGGATTTAATTTGACTGCTGAACCTGATAAAATTAGATTGAAGTTGCGGAAACTTATGAAAGACTCTGCACTTTTAGTAAAAGTTGATCGTGCATTTCAGTATATTTCGGAAATATTGAGAGTACTTAAATCTCTTGGAGTCAAGACGACAATTTATTTGAACCCTTTGAGTAACTACAATAACAAGTATTACACTAATGGAATTATGTTTCAAGTTCTAAAAAAAGATAAAAATCGTGGATTCAATCGAATTGCAACTGGAGGACGGTTTGACTCTCTCATCCAATCCATGACTAATAAAGATATAACGAAAAAGTGTACACTGTATGCTGTTGGGTTCACTTTATCATCCACACATATGTTTTTACTTATGAGGGCTTTGATCGATCGAAGGGCTACGTCAGACTCAAACATCAGTAAATGGAAAGGTAGTAGATGTGATGTTTTAGTAAATATTAACGATGATCCAGCAATTTTTGAATCTGGATGTGAGATTTTAAAATCTCTATGGAGACATAACATTAGCTGTGACAAATTCGTTGCATCATCCCAGGATGAAATGTTGCAAAAAGCTAATGAGGATGGTGCAAACTGGATAGTAAGTATACGACAGGCCAAATCACAAACTCGAAAAAACAAAAAGCAATCGAAAGGTTATAAACCAATTAAAATCAAGAATTTAGTTGCCAATAGAGACATAGATGTTGATTATGATGAAATTGCGACTGTATTACACAATGAGATAAACTCAACTAATGGAGGTGATGATAGTGATGAAGAAGGCACTGGCGGAAATATGATTGTGTCAGATTCTAATTCAAGTTTACAAGAGTTAAGCCCATTATACTCGGTCGATGTAACTCAAAAAGTTATTGTTGTGGCTAATGAAGCTCCAAGAGGTAGAAAATCAATGCATCGTAGTAATAAGTGGGAGATTGAAAACGATGCTAAGGTTGCATCTGCGGGATTTATCAAAACAATAGCAGGATCACCTATTATTAGTGTTGATCTTCGAGATGAAGTTTTGGATATGATAGCAATGACTTCCATTCATTTGCAAGATGAATGGATAAGAAAAGTTGTCTATGGGACTAAAGATTTACCTAAGCACTTTGCCATCTCGATACAGAACACTTTACTCAAGGAATATTCCAAAGGATCCACAATGGCCATTCTAGTTTCTCAAAAGACGCAAAAAACTGTTTTGATAGATTTGCAAAAATAGAGGCTTTTCATTTGCATATATAAGTAATAAATAAAAATTAATAATGAGATGAATTGAATCATAAATGCTCTAATTAAGTTACATATGTGAATCTAAAAAATGTAAGAATTTCATCATAATAAAGTTTTAGTATCATAACAAAATTCAGCAAATAAATTGAACACTATTTTGAATCCTGATATCAGAATAAATACCCGTGTGGTCTAATTGCTGTTTCTATTTTGACTTAACAAAAGATTTTGTAGTTGATAAGATCTTAGATGCAAGTTAATCGTAAAAGTTTGAAGTGTTTGAAAAAGTGTTTTATCAATATACATGGTTTAATCTCCTTTGCTATTCTTTAAGTAATTCTTTTTCCAATCCCAATATTCTTCCAATCTTTTTGAACCATAAGTGAAATAATCAAAATCAATATTGGATATTTCTGACTGAATCATAGCCCAGATACCCCAGTAAAATCCAGGTAAACCATAGAACATAATAATTTCATTAATTAATTGGTTAATCTCTATAGGATCTGCGTCATTATTATTCAAATAGCCCTTAACAAATTTAATAAATATCGGATTGTTTGAGGTTGGTTCTGGAATAGCCGAACGATCACAATCAAAACCTTGCCATTCAGCAAAATGATTAGCTATATCAAAAGCTCGAGGACCAGGCAACATATACTCGTAATCAATAAATTTGATAGGATTATCTTCGGCTTTTGGTAAATTAATTAGGGGTTTATCTAAATCATAATCATCAGGAATAATTACATTACCTGATAATAAGTCACAATGACAACTTACAGTTGGAGAATTAACATTTTCTAGAGTCAATTTTAACCAAGCGAACTCATCTAGTATAACTTGTTTCAAATTGTTTTCATTGACATCGATATTGGTTAGATGGTTGTTAAAAGATTCAATCAAATTTGAATTTATCGGGACAATATTGATCCATTGTTCAATTAATTCCCAAAAATTATTAATAAATTTTTTTTTATTTAAATTTTTAATTAATTTTTTATTGAATTTCTTCTTCTTAATTGATAAAGTATAATCTCTTAATTTTTCGACTCCATTTTCAATTAATTTTGAATCAATTGAAGAATGCCAAGTACCTAATAATTGAGCCACTAAAGGATATATATTTGGATTTTTCAATTGTTGAGGTTTTAATGATTTCCCTGGTAAGAAACCATAAATGACACCATTCTTAAAACGAGCATAAATAGGAGGAGCTAAATTAAGGGAATTTAATATTAAATGAGAAATAAATTCTCGATGTCTATCAATTATAAGATTAGTGCCATGACCATAAATTCGAACAAGATAATTTTGAGATTCATATTGAATTGATAATAACATATTAGTGATACCACCAGTTAATTGATTTAAATTGATTTTTGAAGGAGATGTCCAATTAAAAATTTTACATAATAAAGTTCTTAATTCTGAAAAATCATTTGATAAATTTTCCAGTAAATTAACAATAAATTTGGGTAAATAAATAGAATAAGTTATAAAATTATTCAAATTTTTCAGAAATTCTTCATGAGAAGGTGAACTTGAAATCAGAAACTCATCATCATTACCATTATTACTATCTTCAACATCAGATATACTAGGATTATTCAAAGAATATAACAAATTCTTATTACTCAAATATAACTTATTAGGAGTGAAATCACTAACATCACTTAATAAATTGGTATTATCAAAATAAATATCTGAAAATGCATTTAATGCATCAATTGGTATACAATGAACTTGAGAATTCGATACAAAACAGTATGCCGAGTTGGATGTCGGTATACTATCTAATTCATTCTCAAATGACATCTTCAATTCAACTTGTCTTATCTCTATTATACCCCTATAATTTCACCAATTACCGTTATATATTCAAGTTAATATTAAACCTTTGTCTTATCGTTTTAAAGAAAATTCATCGTGCCTAAATTTTGGATTATATGCAGGACGTTTTTGATAATAATACGTAATATCACACGAGTTTTGAAGATTGTAAAAAAGTAAAGAAGATATGATGAAGTTTAGGTAATACGGTGGTAGGTTCGAGTTTTTAGAGTAGGTCAAGAAGTGTATTTGCCTAAATAGGCAAAAAACAAAAAAAAACTATAAAAAAAAATTAGCTCGCACTCAGATTCGAACTAAGGACCAACAGATTTGCAATCTGCTGCGCTACCACTGCGCCATACGAGCTAATTTATACCAAAGCATTAGAAAGAAGCAACTAGTAGATAACAGAATAAAAATGAAAACTAAATAAAACTATAATCAATACTATAATAAAACTATAATCAATACTATAATAAAACTATAATCAAAATTATAATAAAACCTATATCAAACCTGTATAATTGAACTGGAAATTACCATGATTAATTGAAAGAAACTAGGTATTAGTAAAGGTTTATGACTTTGGTATTAGTAAAGGTTTGACTGGTATTAGTAAAGGTTTATGATATTAGTAAAGGTTTATGACTTTGGTATATAACTATAAATGATTAATTGTGTGATATACTACATCTAGTCTGGATTAGCTACCTCTACTAATCACTAATCAATTATCAATTCATAGAAGACTACAACTACGAGACAATAATAGCGTTGTCAAACAAAAATTGCAGTAATTGTATGACATGATCTTGGGTAACGCATTTTATACTTATTCTACACCCTGATTACTTTAGAGATTGTTTTGCGTTTTTTAATGCCAATATTCATAACCCTTTTTCTGCTTCTTCCAAAATTTTTTTTGTATACATCCATGGTGATATTAATCAACTCTTATTCTTCTTCTTTATCTTCTTTATCTTCTTCCTACATTTTTTTTTGTATTCTTCCATGGTGATATTTCAACTCTTCTTCTTCTGCTTGAAGTTCTTAGTTTGATGTCGCATTTTGTATAATGTCGCGCTACAATGTCGCGCTATCACCAGTTTGCTAGGGTCTATTCTTCTTGAGTTGTTCCTGTTTTCTTCCCTTCCTCTTGTCTTTTTAGTTTCTCTTCATCTTTTCCTTTTCATTCTTTTGTTTTTTTTTTTTTTGTTTCATCATGTATGGTGATTTAGCAACCAAATTGGCTCTAGAAGCAAAAAGAACTGTCAATCTATCTGAACTACCCATGTATCAAACTGATACCATTAAAGAAATTTTGAAAGAGATAAATGATTTAGATCAAGATGCCCAGTATCTAAGTCAGCAACAAACGGATGATGAAGCTAGTGAAGAAGAGTACAAAATAAATCAATGCCAATTGTTTGTAACTCATTTATCAATGAGAAGAAATAAACGATGTTTATTAGCTTATGAAAGGTTAAGATCAAGTAAAATCGATGAATTTTGTTGGTTAAATATAGATCCAGGTGATACAAATATATCGACTAATTCCACAATCATAAGTCTAGATAATTTGAATCATTCAGAGCAAGAATACTATAAAAATTATCAAGACTTATTAACTAAATATAAATCAAATTTCCTTGATTTGGATTTATCAGGAGATTTACAACCTCCAACCAATATTTTTATCGATGTTCGAGTACTAAAAAATGGTGGTGAAGTTCAAACTGAATACGGTTCTTTCAATCTAATTAAAAATTCTCAATTTTATGTTAGAAAATCCGATGTCGAAAGATTAATACAACAGGGATACATGGAGGAATTGTAACCTAATTAACTTGGTTCTTGATTTCCATTAACAAAAATTCAGTTACGTAAATTTGCTTTACCAGTGAATTAGCAACTCAAATTCAAAGTCACAATTTTAGGTAAATCTTATAGTCATATAATATTCTAAACTTGAAGTCAATTGAATTAAAGTGAAATTTCGATGTCATCGGAATTGATTCTCCTTAGCATCCACAAATAAGTGGACCCAAGGTCAAATTCAATGTCCAACAATAGCTAAAATAGAAAAACCTCACTAGAATATTTGGAGAATCATTTCACGAGAATATCTTCTCCTATTATAATGTCTAAACAATAACTGTGAATTATTCTTAACCTATTTCAATCTAATTGGCATGATTAAAAACAATTGAAGAATTTATTCGGAGTCAATTTATTTATTTGAATTAATGCCAAGGGTACTTAATTTGCAAGACAATAATATGTGAGCGTGATAAAAGCTTCGATTCAAAACTGTTTCACACAATTTGAGATGCTTTATTATTACCTGCATTGTGTGTTGACCATTGAATTGCTTTAAGTATATAATACTTTATACAATATTCTCGAATATATCGTCATCATCTTCCATTTTTGTATCGACATTTTCAATACCTGAACTCTCCATTACTTCGTCCTTTACATCAAAACTTGGCTGGATGATCTCATCCATTGATGTATCAATTTTTGAAATTTTCTCCTCTTGTTTATCATCTTTTGCTAGAATCTCACTCAATTCTGATAACTGGTCATTAAGCTTGCGTGATCCCAATGTAGTATTCTTTTGATCGACTGAAATAGGTAAGATCATTAGTCCATCTTTGTTCTTGTTGTACACTCCGATATTTTCATCCATTAATCGAATTTCCTTTCTAAAATCAATAGCAACAGTACTCAAAGTGTTGTATATGTTCTGAGTTTGTTTCACAAACGATTCTTTCACTTGATCTTGTCCCAAAGGATTCGAATAAACCTGAAATAAATTCGATAAACTGTCCAAAATAGACACTACTTTGCAATCGATTTCATGAAGTGAGTCCAATCTTTCCTGAATGTAGTTGTCAGCCTTGATTTCCTCTCCCAGTTGGTCCTTGTTCATGTTTGCTGTGCTACCGTGAAGAATACGCTAGTTATCAATTGAACTGAAATATTTCACTGTAAGTGAAAAATGCGCTTATAGAGAGAACCAGATTCAATTCAATCTGGTAGCGAAGAAGATTGCAATTTTATTAATTGATTGGTGGTAGAAAGCGAATGCCCATTGACTTAGGATTGAGCAGAGTGGCAAGGTTGCTTGGGTACATTAATAATCCTCATGCTTCTAGCTACAAATCGATCCATATTGCAGGAACAAATGGTAAAGGATCAACTATAGCATATTTATCATCGATATTTACCAAATCAAATATAAGAAATGGTAGGTTCACGTCGCCACATATGATGTACTATAATGACTGTATTGCCATAGATAATGAAACATATCCGTTAACTAAGTTTAAGAAGGTAAATGATGAAATTTTAGAGAAAAATCGAATACACCAGGTTGGATGTACTGAATTTGAATTATTGACAGTGACTGCTTTCAAAATATTCGAAATAGAACGAGTTGAATTGGCATTGATTGAAGTTGGGGTTGGAGGCAGATTAGACGCAACAAATGTTCTACAGCCAGGCACAATCTCCAGAGGCTTCAGAGCCTCTGGAGATATTATTGGAGAATCTGACAGACAGACTTTGGAATTAGAGACCGAATCTGAAGCTAATCAACGATCAGGTGGAGTAATAGTCACTGGAATAACCAAAATTGGATATGATCATGAAGGTTTATTGGGAAATACGTTGACTGCAATAGCTACTGAGAAAGCTGGGATTATCAAACCCCAAATTCCTTGTGTTGTAGACTGTTCGAATGAACAAATTGTCTTAGATACCATTATGTCCCAAGCTGAAAGTATGAATGCTCCAGTATATCTTGTTGGCTCTGAAACAAAAGCAAAGTCTTTAGTTGAGTTATCACCACTTCGAGGCGAGTATCAAATAAATAATTTAGCAATTGCTTTGAAAATCATTGATATTATTAAAGAAAATTCAAATTTTCACTCTAGAATTACCCCTGAAACTATTGAACTGGGTATTTCAACCACTGTTTGGCCAGGAAGACTACAAAATATAACTCTAGCAAACGGATTACAAATTCTACTTGATGGGGCCCATAACGAGGCTGCTGCTATAGAATTGGGTAAATATCTTCAAAAGTATCGAGACGGTAAAGGAATCATATTTGTTATTGGAGTAACTACTGGCAAATCAATAACAAAATTACTTAGACATATCATTGAAAAAGATAAAGATCTTGTTATTGCCACCGGTTTCACAAAACCTGAAGGGATGCCTTGGATTCTGAGTTATCCAATCGCTGATCTACAAGCAAAAGCTCGAGAATTCTGTCAAGTTGATCCAATAATCATTGACAATGATATAGATCAACTCTTTGATCACATAAAAAAATATAAACTTCAAGGAGATGATCGTAAAATAGTGGTTTGTGGTAGTCTTTACTTATGTGGTGATGTCTTACGGCTGGTTATCTAGTCTATTTATCGATTTATATAGTCATTGTAGATGTAGTATATAATTAAATGATAGTGAAAAATCGCAACCAAGTATCGCGATTGACGTTTGGTAGACATAATAATTTGAATCGGTGTGGACTATGGCCAAGCTAAGTGAATTCGAGAAACAAAGGCAAGAGAACATCCTTAGAAACAAGGAATTACTTCGACAATTAAACTTGGATGCTTTGGATAAGTCAATCAAGAAGGAAGTTGCTTCGAGTGACAATAAACGCAAGAAACGAACTCCAACACCAAAGTCTGTTAAGAAAGAGGTTGTTGAACCTAGTCGAAAGTCAAGAAGGATAGCCGGTATTAAAACCGAACTTGAAAACCCGGAAGAATTTCGAAAATTACAAGAAGAACAAGATGAAAAGGATAGACAGAAACGGGAACTTGAAAAATTAAAGACTACTAGATTATTTGGTGATTTTAGGTTGATTGATTTGGTCACAGATAAGAAACTGGGAGGTTTGAAGTTTGAAAACAAAGTAATCAAGTCAAAAGTTAAGAAAGAAGATAAAAATAATTCTAACAATGATAAAAATAATGAAACTAACGATGAACCTATTGATGTTGAAGAAGAGAAAAAAGTATTGGCGATTTTAAAAAATTTAGGAGAAAAGTTTTCGGCTGGCGATTTCTACGATTTAATAAGACAAAATCCAATTGATTACTCCGATAAAGATCTTGAAGCAAAGCGAAAAGAGTTTGATAATCTTAGGATCTACGAAAAATTTGATCCACTTGATATCAAAATTACTCATAATAGAATAACTGCCATCAATTTTCATCCTGCTATTGATGATCGAATTGTAATTGCCGGTGATACTTCTGGAGATGTTGGTATATGGGCCATTGATGCTTCAAATGATGATCAACCAGCAATTAGCATATTAAAACCTCATGGTAAATCAATTTCTCGTATTCTAACTCCAGCAAAAACCCCATCAAAGATATTAACAAGTTCTTACGATGGTTCTGTTCGTCAATTGGATTTGCATAAGCTTGACTCATCTGAAGTTATCTATATAAATGATCCTTATGAAGCTGGTGATTATCCATTAGGAATTTCCGATATTAATTTATGCTTTGATGATCCAAACATATTATACATGACAACTTTATCTGGTAATTTCTATAAGCATGATATGAGAACAAAGTTCAGTAAGTTGAAGATGAAAAATTTATTAAGATTACATGATAAAAAAATCGGGTCGTTTAGTATCAATCCAAATAATTCAAATCAAATTGCTACAGCATCATTAGATAGATCATTGAGAATTTGGGATTTAAGAAATGTGTCTCAGGCGAATAGTGAATGGTCCGATTATTCAGATCAATATTCACCTCATTTGTATGGTGGTTTCACTTCTAGATTATCAATTTCAGGTGTTGATTGGAATCACGAAAATAGACTAGTTTGCAATGGATATGACGATCATATTTACGTGTTTGACTTGAGTGGTGATGATCAATTACCTCTAGTAAATAAATGGAAACAAGATTATACTCCAAATTTTAAACCCAAAAAAACTAAGAAACTTGAAGACGACGAAAAAATGGAAATACCATTGGACACTATTAAACCAGTGACTAAAATTAGGCATAATTGTCAAACTGGAAGATGGGTGTCAATTTTAAAATCCAAATGGCAATCCCATCCTGAAGACAGTATTCAAAAGTTTGTTATAGCAAACATGAATAGAGGTTTAGATATTTTTGATCAGCATGGAAAAATCATTGGACATTTATCTGAATCAGTAGGAGCTGTACCTGCAGTATGTGGATTTCATCCTTCCAAAAATTGGGTAGTTGGTGGAAGTGCTAGTGGTAAAGTCTATTTATTCAATTAGAACTAAAAAAAAATTACCATGATTCTTGGATGCAAAATTGATTGCAATATGATTGCAATCAACACTAACGCAATAAAATTAATACTACTGCTGCTTCTGCTTCTACTGTTGCTACTACTTACTTACTTATCAGCATTAGTAGATTCAACCATAATTCTATTAATATTTTTTCAGATCACTAATAAAAGAAAATATCGATTCAAAGATAACAAGCACATAAAGAAACCAAAATCTATTACTGTCTCCTATTTGATTACATCCAGTGACTTTATAAGTTTTCATTTTAAAGATGATTATTCAGGAACGAGAAATAGAAATCACTATCAATTATAATAAGAGCTACAATTGTTGAAAATTTTGAATTGCATTATCATGATTACTTAAAATTTAAGTCAATAATAATACATTTAAAAGACTGTTAAGTAATCCTGCTCCATAATAGACTCGACACTCATAACCAACTATCGAAACATTTGTTTGCCTTTTTAGCAGACTCACATTTCCTTGTCACCTTTAGTCGAGGTTTCAAAGCTTTCATACCATAGAAAGTTGAGCTATGACTTACATCACTCTGTCAAAGTCAAATTAGAAGTGATATAGTGCACCTACGCTACATTTCAATATGTTTCTGTTGAAATAAACTTGATACAATGGTCAATTGTTTGAATTTTAGATTATTCAACTGATTGTTAATTAAATAGATAGTAATGAAAGTCAGTAACAAGTAGTTATTTAAAAGGTAAGAAGTAGTTACAAGTAAATAGTTACAAGTAAGTAGTTACTAGAAAGTAGTCATTAGTAAGTAGTTAGTAGTTGCTTGTTATTAGTTATTAGTTATTAGTTTTACTAGTTACTTGTTAGTAGTTCTTTCATTCATTAAAAATAATTATATGCGATTTATTGTTATTTGACCTTACTATGGAGAGGCTCTAAGGTTAATGTGAGTCACATCAAATATTATTTTATTATAACAATGAAACCAATTATATCGAGTAGTATATATAATCACATCATGATTGTCTTTGTTTGGTCCGAAATATATAAATTATTGGTTTCAGAATCATTGTTTAGTAACGATAAACTATTGGTTTCAGAATAATTGTTTAGTAACTGTTAAAATGGATCAATTGACCTGGGAGATATGGGATACAATACTAAAACAACTCGATACTAAGTCAATTCTACTGTTTGCTGACGCTATTAGCAAGAATCATCAACTCCAGATGCTTCGTAGTTGGCTAAATACAAGACCAGTTCCATTAATAATTGATGATGATTCACGGAAAGATAGAGTCACCCCTGAGAATACAGTGACCTATGAGGAGTTTAAGAAGATAGCTAAAATACTTAAATGGGATCTTGAGATTAAATCAACTGATTCTTCTCCTTGTCTAATCGGTATTCAGCAAAATATACATAGTTTAAGTTGTGAGACCAGGTATCTACTGTATATTGAGGACCAATTGATATCCAAACTTGTCAATCTTTACCTAGTTGGTTCCTTAATCGACAATACCACACTATCTTTAAGTGAACTTTGTTTACATCCATATTCAACTGATACCACACTATCTAAGTTTGTGAATTTAAGTGAACTTTGTTTACATCCATCTTCAACTGATATCGAGATTGATTTGCAAAATTTAAGTAAATTAAGATCACTTGAAATAGATTGTGGTTGGATTCAGTTAGTGAGTTTGCCAGCTTCATTGAAATCGTTAAATATATACGGAAGTTTAAGTAGTTCATCAATTAATACTAATTTGAATTTGACACAATTGTTGGTAAAAGACCCCGAGGAAATTAGTGTTATAGAATCTCTATTAACCTTTTGTGGTCAAAGCTTACTCAAACTTGACATAGGAGATCCAACTCCAATTGATTTTTATATACAATATGAAATGAGTGAAGATTTTGATTCAGAGGAACATAATCATTTGAGAATGGATCATCTACAAGATGATCTTTTTGGTGTCTCGACCCATTCCCATCCTGACGTTTCATTATACATAGGTTTTGGAAATGAAGTAAATCCAGGAATCGAAAACCTACATCTTGAATATTGGTCAATCAATCCTTCGAATCCAATAGAGTTTAATGGAACTTGCTTATATGTGGATAAATTTCTGGACTCCACAAATGGTAACGTAATAACTTTAGATTGTGATCTTTTAATCACGGAAAATCTACAAAATTTTACAACTAGATCAAAATTGTCAAAGTTTCCAGATTTTACTAATAATATAGTATCGATTACCATTGAGAGTACTATTTCCCACATTCCTACACTTGAAAATCTAACTAATTTAAAGTATCTAGATATTTGTTGTGATTCACACGAGTTCATCATCAACCCCCCAAATTTACATCAACTTGAATTATCAGGATACAATATTAGTAAAGTTATTGTTAATGATTCGATTAAAGAACTAGATTTGAAGTGCGGCTGTCTATCTAGTCTAAGATATATTTCGTGCTTCAACACCAATGAATTCCCGAGATTGATATCTTCATTCTCCATTCGGAGTTGGGGAATCACAATTATTGAAGAGTTTCAGTTTCCTAAAAGTTTGAGAAAACTAAATATGTATGGTAGACAACTAAGAACCATTCAAAATGTTACATTTGAGGCAGGATCCTACTTGAATGAGTTTCATTTAGAATCAAAGGCAAATTTTTTAAATGTACTTCTACCACCGAATTGTAAGAATATTACATTAAAATCGGATGAAACTTTTTTAAATTTCGAAAGCTTTCAATTTCCAAAATATATTGAAACGTTATATCTTGGGTATGATTTTAGTGAATTACCGTATTCTCCAATTTTGAATATTTCATTTCAACAGTTGAAGTATTTAAAAAAGCTAACTTTGGATCGTATAAGGTTATTGACTACTGTGAATTCTCCCTTATTATTACCCAACAGTTTGGAGGATTTGTCTATTGAACATTGTATCACAGATACAATTGATTTGAAATTTCAATCGGGTGTTACTAATTTGAGACGTTTAGTATTTTATGAAAATTTTACTAGTACTTCCAATCGTGAGGATAAGATATTTCCAACTTTCACTTACAAAAGTCTTGGGCATGACAATAACACTTCACATGATTACTTAGATACGATTGTTTCTCCTATACCTCCTGGTAACTACGAAAAGAATGACGACCCTGATTGGTGGATACCCAAAAGATTGTATTCATTGCAAATTGTTAAAGTCTTACATAAAATTTACAATGGGCTGCCCAAAAACTTACGCTTAGTGAGAACGATTGGATATGATAAACCAAAGGACTTTTTGAACCCCAATCTTTAACAGCTGATGTTAAATCTAGAGAAACACTGGTATTATAGCATAAAGATAAACTAAACTAATACCGTGGAGTCTGAGATATTTAAAACTGTTACTTCATAAAACTGATGAATGGAAGAAACATTATAACAATTTATGAATGATTGTCGGTTTTGGTAAATGGCTTCGAAAAGATATATTTTTACGATTTATGTAACCTGTCAATGTTTACTTTGAGTTGCTTAGAGTGAATTTCCAAGTAATAGTAAATGTGAACAGATTTTCGATGGTAATACACTAGATTTGAACCCTGGTATTGTTAGAATACTTAAATACTTCATATAAGACTTATAAGACCTGATATTGGTTCGATGTTTACTACATCAACCTGGTTGAAGTTTTCAATAATATAAATTTCAAAATAAAACCTCGAAAATTGGACCAGATATTATTCTACCCTATAGGTACTTTGTTTTGAAATCTAACAGCATGAATTAGCATACTTCTACTGTGGATTTGGTAAGTATTCGAAACACCAATTTGGTAGAGGTTACCGTTTTGGGACGCATGTCAAAACTCATCGAGATATTTCACTGATACCCAAACAGTGTAAATCGATGACACCACAACAGAAAAGACCTCCACCGCTGAAGAGATTGAAGAGAATCGTAAGCGATGCAAAGTTGAAATTCCCGAAAGAAACCAAAATCTATTACTATCTCCTATTTGATTACATCCAGTAACTTTATAAGTTTTCATTTTAAAGATGATTATTCAAGAGCGAGAAATGGAAATCACCATCAATTATTATAAAAGCTACAATTGCTGAAAATTTTGAATAGCATTATCATGATTACTTAAAATTTTCATAAGTCAATAATAATATACACGTTTTTTTTTATTAAATTAAAATCCAACCTAAATAATGTTTAATTAATCTAAATTAAAATTAAGCGGAGGAAGTCATTACTTGCCAAACTCTAATTTTGTTATCAGTGTAACCGGCAAATAAGTTTTGACCATCAGCAGACCAAGCTAAAGAGATAGCTTCTGGGTCTTTAGCTTTGGTACCAACAGAGAATTCTGGTTTTAATTCATCTAATAAAGTTCTTTCTTGTAATTTGAAGATTTTAATACCAGAAGTAGTAGCAGCGGCTAACCAGTATCTGTTTGGAGAGAAAGCTAATGCATGAACTTCAGAGTTAGCATTTAAAGTATATAAAGTTTTATAAGTGTTTAAATCCCATAAGATGATGACACCATCTTTACCAGCAGAGGCACATAATGAACCATCTGGAGATAAAGTGATACATGAGATGTAACCAGTGTGACCGATAAAGTCAGCATTAGTTTTGTAGTTTAATAAATCCCATGACTAAAATGTTAGTAAAAACAGAAATAATATACGAAAATCAACTTTGCCAATAAAATCACAATTGATATTCCTTTCATTTGAATGTATAATCAGAGATCTTGGTGATAAAATATGTCTCATTCGAAGGTTAACTCCGTCTGAAGTAGCAAATAAAAATAATACATCATATTATACATTCTCAAAAGGAAATGAATGAATATTATAAACTATATGACCAGCATACAGTTGATAAATATCTATTCATCCATTCATTACTAATAATTTTCAAACCATGGTAAAACAATTTGCAATTGGTGTTGCAATTTTCCCAAACAAGAAATTCTACCACAATTATTCAATTACCATAAAATGAATAGATCAAATGCAAAATCCAAAAAAATAAACTAAAATTCAGGGTATATCATTATATCAATTGATATAAATCCACGATCCAAAAAAAAAAAGATATATTACATGATATATGTTTCCTTTTGAAATTTTTGAATTTGAGATATTTGCTTGGATTTGATTTTGACAAATTTTGTTGTCGTTCTTTTTTTGTGTTGTCTTTTTTTTATACATACCTTGACAGTTTTATCCCAAGAAGCGGAAATAACGGTAGCAGAAGTGTCAGAAGGAGAAATTCTTACGGCAGAGACCCAATCTTCGTGACCTCTTAAAGTGGTCATACATTCACCAATAGTATTCCAAACTTTAACAGTTTTATCTCTGGAAGCAGAAACAATTTGTCTCAAGTTTTTGGCAATTGATACAGATAAAACATCACCAGTGTGACCAACGAATCTTTGAGTACATTCACCCGATTCTAAATCCCATAATCTTAAAGTTTTATCCCAAGAAGCAGATAAAGCATAAGCACCATCGGCAGAAATGGTAACATCTTGAACGATGTGAGAATGACCTTTAAAAGATTTTTTTGGGATCCCGTATTGTTCATCACCAGGAGTTAATTTCCAAGTAATCAAACTTTTATCTCTTGAACCTGATAATAATAAATCAGGATGAGCTGGGGTAGTAGCCAAGGAAGTAACCCATCCGTTATGACCTTCTAAGGTACCTTTTAAAACCAAAACTTCTTGATCAGCCATATTACTTATATAATCTTTGTTTTAATTATAATGAAAAATTTTTTTAATAGTATAAAATTCAACTTACCCATAATCAATTTTTCACTATTAAAAAATAATTATTTACATTTTTTTCTGCTTATGTAATTGCTGATGTCATTAAACTTAACCAAATTAAATCACCAATTTTTGTGACTGTGTTTTATATGTAGGAAACAAATCATGAGGGTTAAATCCTGTGCTTATGTAATAAATAACATAATCCATACAACATGTACCTATATACATAGCATTATAAGCATTATAAGCATTATAAGCATTATAAGCATTATAAGCATTATAAGCATTATAAGCATTATAAACGTTATAAACGTTGAATTGTATATGTAGCATTGTATATGTAGCATTATATATGTAGCATTATATACATAGCATTATAAGCATTATAGGCATTATAAGCATTATAGGCATTATAAACATTATAGGCATTATAAGCATTATAGGTATTATAAGCATTATAGGCATTATAAACATTTATATACTTGGCAGTGATACCAATAGTGATAACTCTTGTAGCAAGATCAGCTGGTTGTATACAACTGGTATATCCAATTGTATATGAGAACCAATCATGGTACCATGCATTGTAAGGGAATATATATTGTGGGCTCTCTACGCCATTGGTTGGTCTTAATTGTTAATCATTTGGTATGATGATAAGCTATAAAATGATAATTAATCGATAATATGCTATGTGATAAATAATCAATATTAATCATCAGTATTCAATTTTTTTAATTTATTTATTAAATTGTGCTTACACTGTCAACACCACTAAGACCTAATTATCTACTTAGACTAATTGGTGGTCAAATATATAATCCTGATTCACAAATAAATACATGATTTACAAGTATACATATATAAATTACTACTCTACTCTACTCTACTCTTTATATATATCTTGTTTCTCTTCTTTCACTTCTTATCAATTTCCCCTTGCATTCAATTTTTAAGCGGCTGACATAATTTCTTACATAAGCATTTTATCTGCAGTCTGGTCTTTTTGAAATGTTGCAAAATCCACCAGGAAGGAATTGGATTTTGGGTTAATTATGACTAAGAATCTTTGTATCATTAGTGGAGGTACGGCTACCAATGAGTTAGTGTCTTTATTTTCATCAATTTCATCTAAGATTACTTATGTTTTACCGATTTCTGATAATGGAGGTTCAACTTCGGAGTTAATTCGAGTTATTGGGGGTCCAGCAATTGGTGATATAAGATCAAGATTAACAAGATTAATTCCAGATAATCATGAAAACTTGAGACAATTATTAAGTTATAGATTATCTTCTGATTCAACATTGGCAAAAGTTCAATGGAATGAAATTGTTGATGGAACTCATCAAATTTGGAAATCAATTGATTCTCCAACTAAAGAAATTATTCGATCATTTTTAATTCATTTACATACTGAATTATTGAAAAGATCGAAATTTCAATTTAATTCAAATCCAAATTCAAATTCAAATCGTCAATTTAGATTCGAATTAGCTAATGTTGGTAATTTATTTTTGACAGGTTTAAGATTATTTATTGGCTCCTTAGATTCTGCAATTGAATTATTTATTAAATTAACTGGTATAGATTCCAATATTTCCGTCTTACCATGTATAAATACGAATTTTTCTTATCATATTTCTGCTTTATTAGAAAATGACTTAATTATAACGGGACAATCTCAAATCTCTCATCCTTCTGATAATTTATTAGATAATTACCCTCTTCCCATAGATAACACAAGACCTCCTTCCCCACTACATTTGGAAAAAATTCAATCTAATCAAAATGAAATTAATCATCATCATAGTAATCCTGATCTTAGTACCAACCTAAATCAAATAATTCTGAATCATCAACCTAATTTAAATCGATTGAATCTAGGTGATAATGAAATTGACCTACTTCAGCAAATTGACGATATCGATATGAATCCTATACTAAATTCATCAAATTTATCAGATATTCCAACCTCAAATCGAACTTCTCCAATAATTCCATTGAATAGAGTTGCAATTTCCCAGTTGAATCACAAGCAAAGTAATAAAAGTCTTTTATATTCAAAAGAAGATTCAGATGATGAAGAAACTGGAAACATTCCTCAATATATTCATCCAGAATTGAAAAAATCTCAATTGCATTTTAATAAAACCAATATTCAACCTTTATTGTCGCCAATCAAAAGAATTTTTTATATATCGCCTTATGGTGAAGAAATTTGTCCTATTGCTCATTCGAGAGTAACTACATCAATATCAAATTCGGATGCAATCATCTATTCAATAGGTTCATTAATGACAAGTATTATTCCTGTAATTATCTTGAGAGGTATTGGTAGAGCAATTGCAAATGACTTGGATGCTAATAATGAACGTAAACTGAAAAAGAAAATATTACTATTGAATGGATGTACTGATCGAGAGACTTTTGGTATGAGTGCAACTGATTTTATTCGAGTGATCTTTGATCTGGCTATTTATTCACTCAAAAAATCAAAGTATTCTGAGAATCGAATTAATCAATTGAAATGGAACAATATTATAACTCATTTGATGTACATGAAAAACTCTAAGATCCAAGTTGATATTGAATATCTAGCATCAATGGGGATAAACTGTGTTGAAGTTGATAAAGTTGAAAATGAAGACTACTATGAATTAAAATCTTTAGAAATGAATTTACGAAATATCCTTGAAAATTAGCATTAAATAAACCAAAATATAGTTTTATTTTATATTATTAAGCATTATGATTAATTATGTACCATTAAAATGTTATATGACGATTTTCGTACAAGTTTTACTCAAATTACCAATATAATTTAGTCATACCATACTTTAATCAACTCTTCAGAAACTGCAGAAGGAGTCAATACACCTAAATCAGTAATCAAAGCTGTTATGTATTCATGAGGAGTAAAATCAATGACTTGATTTTTCAAAGACTCTTCTTCATCCTTTACTGTATACAAGGAATCATTTGTAAATTCACCAATTTCGGTTTGTAAATCATTGGGAGCTAATGGAAATAATCGAACAAATTTATGAGATTCTGTAACCACATAAAATGGTTTATTATTAATTTTAGCTAAACAACCAATTTGATAAGAACCTATATGATTAATTATTCCTCCTGATTCAGCTACACCTTCAGCACCAACCAAGATTTTATCAACTTTATGAATGACATATCCAACTGCACTATCTACAATCACTTCCACTGGAATATCAGCTTCTCGTAAACATTTGGCCATTTTATGACCTTGACCAGTAGGTCTTGCTTCAGTAACAATCACTCGAAATCGAATATATTTTTCTCGTTTTGCTTTATATAACAATTGATACACAGCTCGAGAATATGAATGAACTAAGATAGTATCATCATCTTTTATAAATGATAATCCATATTCGGCCGACTTCTTTCTTGATTCTTTAGCTCTTTGAACAAATAATTGTCCATTTTCAACCAAATTTTTCTTACACGATTCCCAATCGGAATATAAATTAGTATTTCTCAATACAAATCTCATAAATAAATCACATCCCGCTGATAATGATATAGAATTTCGTATAGAAGTTTTTAAAATGTCAATATTTGATTTTACAAGATTGATTAACTCCGATGCCGTTGATGGTTGTTTAATTCGTAACATCGTCACTAGCGATTCAATCGCAGCTATTGGCATTGTCATCTCGGCATCTTCAGCCAAGAACCGAAGGTATATCTCTTTAATATCAAATGATTCTTCCGTGGCCATGATTTACTTTCAAGTTAGCCTGAAATTTTAACATTTGTTCACCGCTAGTTCTGTTCACGTGTGAGATGGATTTTGTTGAAAAAGTTAACAATTTTATTAAAACTAGGGTTGAATAAACATAAATTACGGGACTTATAAAGGCAAATATGGGTGCTAGTGAATTGTTTGTACAAGATGAAGATGAGGAGATGGCTTTAGACGAAAATTTGGCGTTAGAATCTGAAAATTTGACTGAAAATGATGATCCAATAATAAAATCAATCCCATTGATTTTGAATACTTTACCTCAATCTAATCAAGAAATATATATATTGAAGTATCCCGGAAGACCTAAAACAAGACCATTAACCGAGGATTATTATCAAACATCAATGAAACCTCAATCAAAATATTTGGAAATTAAAGTTCCCTTGGATCAAACTAAATTTTTTGACGAATCTAAAGTAGGTGAATGGGGTGAAACTATAGTACACCAGAAACTACAGGGAGTGCTAGACCGTCCAGAACCAGGATTATATGTTGGACAAATAGTTCGAGACAATAGTGATAGTAATAATAATAATAATAATAATAATGATAATGATAATAATATATCAAGCAAGGGAACAGAAAAAATAGTACTTACTGCGGTAAATAGTACAGCCCAATTACGACCTCAGTTTGACTATGTTGATGAAATAGATGCTGTGAACTATGCTCAACGTAAAGCTGATTTTCAAGAATCAAAACCTTCAAATGTTCAAATTTTGCAATCAGCTGCTAAACCAAATTCTCAATCCAATGATTCTCAAGGTCATAATAGCGCTTTAGGGGAATCTTTGAAGCATATAAAACAATTTGAAGAAGAAGATTGGTCAGGGTTAAAGTATATCAATTCAAATCATCAAACTACGGTTAATATCACCCAAACCTTACAAACTAGCGCTGATAATTTAGTTTTAAGTCCTCAAACTAATATGGACCACTATATAGATATGTTGACCTCATAATATACAAGCGGTTATTAAATTTACCGTCAATGATTCTAATTAATTTCCATATTTAAGAAATTCACGTGTCTCATCTCATCTCATCTCATCGCAAGCCAAACATAATGTAAGGCAAAACTTCGATATTTGGTACTGGACTATTCAAGCTACACCTGATTATGAACGATGATGACGATGGTTTGCTTTTGAACTTTGCTGTATCAGAAACTAACACTGGTCCTAAAAAATCAAACTCAAAAGTTGTTGGTGGTAAATGGAAAGATCGAAGAAAACTTCAATTGAGTCTACAAGGAAGAGGTAGAAAAAATGGGGGTGAACCTGCTTCTGGTGTCAACAAATCCCAGATTAAACATTCCAAATTGAATCGGGAATCTTATGCTAATGACTACCTGAACCCTAAACCTCCTATTAATTCATACGATCTACCATCAAAAAGATCGAAATTCGTTGAATCTAGAGGTGAAACTGGTGGTAAAGGTGATTCGTATGTTTCTTCGTTATTTACTTCTAATGATAATGCTAGTCAATTGATACCGACTACAAAATCAATCGACGATATTGAAACCAAACATAAGCCTTCAAATGCTCCCTTGGATACCAATAGTTTTGGTGGTTTAGGATTAAATGAAAAATTAGTGACCCATTTGATTGACCATTTGAAGTTCAAATACCCCACCACTGTGCAACAGTCGGTTATTCCTAACATGTTATCTTACGAACGGGATTTGTTCATAAAAGCTCAAACTGGTTCTGGTAAAACTTTATCATTCTTACTACCAATAATTGATAAATTAATGTTGGAACAAAATAACAAAATAAACCGTGATTCTGGTCTTTTCGCAATCATTTTAACTCCAACTAGAGAATTAGCTACTCAAATCTATCGAGTTTTGGAATCTTTGATCCGATGTTACCATCATATCGTTCCTGGTATCGTCATTGGGGGTGAAAAAAAAAAATCTGAAAAAGCAAGAATAAGAAAAGGGGTCAATATTTTAGTAGCTACCCCTGGTAGATTAGCTGATCATATGGAAAATACAACCTCTTTGGATACAAGTCAATTAAGATGGTTAATTTTAGATGAAGGTGATAAATTAGTCGAATTAGGTTTTGAAGAAACAATTACAAAAATTACCGATCAAATTTCTAAAACTTGTCGAATTACAAATAGTTCAAACAAATGGCCTGGTTTGCCGTCTAAAAGAATCAATATTTTATGTTCAGCTACAGTTCAAAATAATGTCGAAAAATTAGGTAGTATTATTTTGAATAACCCTCAAATGATAGCCGTCGATTCAAAAGATGCTAGTACATTAATAGATAGTACCATGGATAGTACTCAAACATCTCCTGATCAATTAACCCAAAATATCATAGTTATTCCCCCGAAATTACGTTTAGTAACCTTATGTGCAATTTTAAAAGATATCACTGTGAAAATACTGAGGACTAAAGTCCCAACTAGAACATTAGTGTTTTTTTCATGTTCTGATTCGGTTGATTATCATTTTGATGTTTTCACTAGAGAAGGTAAACGTCTTAAGAGAGTGAAAAATGAAGAAACTGGTGAAAAACTGGTTGTAGAGTTTACAGCTGAAGAAGAAGCCGAAGAAGTTACTGGTGCAATGACTGCTCCTTTAATCGGAGATAGCTCTGTTGTTTTCAAGCTCCATGGTTCTTTAACACAACAAATCCGTTCCGAAACATTGAGCTCGTTTATCAACAGTAAGTTAAATCATTCTATTTTATTTTGTACTGATGTTGCTGCAAGGGGATTAGACATGCCTAATATCACAACCGTGGTTGAATACGATCCTCCATTCAGTATTGATGATCATTTACATAGAATTGGAAGATCGGCCAGAGTTGGACAAGAAGGTTCTGCTTACTTGTTCTTATTACCAGGAATTGAAGAAGGTTATGTTGAAGGCAAACTTATGGTAGTTCATCCAAAGAAAGGTAGTGTTCGTATATTGAAGTATGACGAACTTTTAGCAAAAGGTTTTGCTCAAAAAGAAGAAGAAACAATCATTGAAAAGAAAGGAAAACTTGATGCAAAGAGAAAAGAAGGAAAATGGGATATTCATGCCACTACCTGGCATTTGGATGTTGAAAGATGGTTATTGGAAAATAACTTTATGCATGAAAAAGCTGTACGTGCTTTTACTTCTCATATTAGAGCTTATGCTACACATTTATCTTCAGAAAGATTGTATTTCAACGTTAAAACTTTGCATTTAGGACATTTGGCTAAGAGTTTTGGGTTAAGAGAAACTCCCAAAAAGTTGGGTAGATCGATTGGTGGCGATGAAACAGTTGCACCAAAACGAAAGAAAGAAGATCAAAAAGATAAATTGTACCGAATGGCGAGAGCTGCTGCAAAAGCTAATAGTAGTGAATTCAATTACTAAATTTGCATTATGTAAATTTAGTCACTCTTTAAGAGAATATACGTAAAATTCAAATTATTCAACAAGGTTTTGTAAGTTCTTGTCATGAGAAGATTTCAAAATTGGCCAAAGTCCGTGGTTTTCACCCAATAAATATCCGATAGTTTTCTTTGAATAATAGTCTTGCAATAATTTCAAGTTTTCAATAACATCATCAAGTAAAATTGCTCTTCCAACACTTATACCATCACCAAGACCAGGATGTTTTATATTCACTACGTGTATATGGAAATGGTAATACGAAGGATGATAATGAATGAAAATTCTTAGTTCATCCCCAGCAATATTGTAATTTTCAGTAGTAACTTGTTTGATTTTAGATTGAATTTGACTTAGCCACTTGACATGAGATCCATTGAGATCTCTTACAGACGAAATGTCTTTTCTCATCACAATGGCTGTCAAATATAAAGTATTTATATTGATTTTGTCCCATTTCATATCAGGTAATAAGACAAACCCTTCCACTTCATCTTTATTATGATAAATTACCGATTCTGATTCCTTTCCTTCAAACAAAATATTATAAACCCATCGGATTCTATCACCTTTCATAGTTTCAATATATGGTATCACCAAATCTCTATACATTTCTGGCGTTTCCATAACATAATGAACTTGCTGTTGGCTATATTTTCGAATATGAGTTTCAGTAGCAGGATAAATGAGATTGAGCTTGGCCGAAGGATTCCTATCCAATTCTTCAATCAAATCAGCATGAGACCAATAATAAATGTCATTATGGTTAATTTCCTTAATATCTTTCACCAAATCTTTGATAGCAAATAATTCTTCATCAATAGCAAAATGGGACTTTTCTATGGTTATGATAGCATCTTGTCCTTCAATTGATCCCAATAATACAATGGTCTTAGTTTGTGAATCAGATGATAACAATTTGCTGTAACTGAAGCGTTCAATCAACTGTTTAGTATTGTTCATAGTAAAGTACGAAATTTATTGTATGGCTTGAGAGATGAAATGAGCAAGATTCAATTTCGAGTGAATCAGGAAACTTCAACTTGCACAAGCGAACAAGGCATTTACATGTCATTATAGCTGTCCGAGTTTTCTTCTGGTAGTAATTTTCTAAAAAATGGAGTTCTACATTCACCAGTTGTGAAATAAATGTGAAAAATCTTTGTTTAGATGCTTACGATATATACCATGGTTTTCAATACCCGGGGGATGCTTTATTGTCTATGATGTAAGTTTAGTTCTACTTCTATCAATTGTAATGCAGTTTCTTTTAATGCTATATTTACTGAGTAACAGATGGGAAGATCTTGTCACCAAGTGAAAGTTTATGGAAAATCAAATCCTCAGTTTCTTGGACTTATAAGTTGACATGAGATTAAACCACTATGTCATACTCACCTCTGAATTAGCATATTTTTGTTATGCAATGAGTATCTTGTGAATAGTAATAATTGACCTTATTCACCAATGTTTTAATATTTTATCAATCTTCATGATCAGACTCGGAGTCATCATCATTCAAATCAAAGCAAACCCAACTGGGCCAAGCAATTTCATCTCTCAATATTCTTCTCAATTGGTCCGTTAAAAATCGTTCAACTTTACCTACGTTACGTAAAACATTATTCTCAACTTCACCAATTTCTGATTCTATTTTTACTTTCTTGATAATATCAATTCGTTCATTATGATTTGGACCATTCACATACTCAACAAAATTACCGCCCGATGATAAACCGTGAGTTGATTCAGGATTAGAAAAATATTCTGAGTTTGAATCATTTATGTCACATAGAAATGAAAAAAATACTGAATTTTTCAAATAGGCAATAGCAGCAATCAGATGAATAACTAAATCAGTTACATGTAACTTTACTGGTAAAGATATAAAATTTGGCGAAGGATAATTGACTAGCAATTTTGCGGTTATTTCCATTTGTAAGTTACCAAAGTAATTAATTTCGCTAATCAATTGAATATCATTCTCTGATCTTGTAGTTGATTTTCGTTTATTTATTTGAAATTTATATTCATGATTTGCTTTCAATATGTCAATGGGGGTTTCACGCCCAGTGAGATTGCTTGAGCTATTACTCTTGGAATTTAATTGATTATCTTGCTTTACGAATCCAACGATATTGTTCATATTATAATTTTGCATATAATTCAACTGATTATTACCACCAATGATCAATTGAATAGAATCCGATGAAGTTTGTGATCGATTCAAAATCGGAGGAGTCGACAGTCGTAATGGAATTGAATCATTTATAATGGTAGTATTGTTGGTATTTTTCATTTTTATTCCATGATTAGTTACATCATCACTAATCGATGATACATCATCATCTTCTTCTCTTTCTTGATCACCTTGATTCAATTCATATTTATGCATAGGCGACTTTGTAGCACTATAATCGTCATCCTCTTCATAGAATGATTCAAATGGATCCCCTATATGTCGTATAATGATTTCTGGTGGTGTATCACCTAAACTGAAATCTGTAACCGATAAATCAGCAATATACGAAGGCAACTCAATTTTTTTAAATTGTTCGTCTAGAAAGTCTTTAATGGAATCACTAATGTCATTGTCCTCAATGAGCTTATTCCAATTTATATCAAAAGACATAGTCTCTATTCTTCCCAATAGTATGCAAAATTCAAATCATTCTATAAATCATTTATATGCAGGAAATTTATTACAAATTTAATAAAGATGAAATAAATAGAGTCATTATGTTTAAAGAAAACTCTAGTAAATGCAGATTTTATGATCTTTCAAAGATTAAATTGTGAATTGTTTCTTTTTTTTTGCAAAAACTTTTATGAAAAATCGATCAAAACTTCAAAATTTTTAAATTATTGCCAATTTGAAGGAAAGAAATTCAATAAGTGATAAAAAGACATCAAAGAATGATTTTTATGCTAGGTTTGAAATGTATTATTATTACTAGTTTAGGTTTTTATATTACTGACAAAAAAATTAGTATAGTATAATATATGTATATATATATAAGTTTTAAATTTAATAAAAGCCAAGATTTCACTCAAAAAAAGAGATTTTCAACAGTATGTACAAATTAATAATACTATTCTTTGGTCTCAAACTAATGTTTTCTTATGTTTTTTTTGTTAAATTGACTTACATTGACAGTTTTTTGCATCCAATTTTTTTATAGGTTGCAAATTCCTGATTGGGAACACAGCGGACCGGTTTCGCAATGCCTGAAAATTTTTGATACATCAAGTATGAAAATTAATTTTAAATACCTCAAACAAACAATAAATGGAGCAGTAGTTGGTTAAAATTACTCAGAAGGGATTGGAAAGTGTTTATTGTTACTGGATTTTTAATATTTATAGTTTGTTTTTTTGAAAAAGTTGAAGTTTTAATCTAAAAAGTTGGTTTACCCCACAAATTTTTCAAGTAAATAGTCAAAGTAATACTTGTTTTGACCATGACAAAATCCAATACTGTGAAGATAGTGGTAGTTGGTGGTGGACTTATTGGTCCTAGACATGCATCTCACATAAATAAATCATCAGAGACTGAATTATTTGGAATAATAGATCCCATGAGTAAAACTGAAGAAATTGCTAAAAATTTGAATACAATTTGGTTCAAATCTATAAGTCATATGGTGGAATATTGTAATGATATGATGATACCATTGCCAGATGGGGCTATAGTAGCTACTCCGAATCATACCCATATAAAAGTAAGTGCAGAATTAGCATCCCATGGTATTCATTTATTAGTTGAAAAACCACTCAGTTCTACACCTGAAGAATCAAAAGCACTTCAGGAATATGCCAAAATAAAAAATGTTCAATTATTAGTTGGCCATCATCGTCGGTTTAATCCATTTATAGTTGAAACCAAAAAAAACCTTCATCGAGTAGGTAAAATTATTGCTATTCAAGGTACATGGACATTGAAAAAGCCAGACTCATATTTTGAAATTGGAGATTGGAGGAAAAATGAAACTAGTGGTGGAGGAGCTTTAATGATCAATTTGGTTCATGATTTAGATCTCTTACAATATTTATTTGGTCCAATTGAAAAAATATATGCTGAATTGTTAGAGAAACAACGAGATTTTTCTGCGGATGAAGGAGCAGTTTTAACAATTAAATTCAAGTCTGGTGTTTCTGGAACATTCATATGTAGTGATAATGTTACTTCGCCATTCAATTTTGAAACTGGAACCGGAGAAAATCCAACAATTCCATTTGACGATGGTTTACAAGGATTATATAGAATTTTTGGTACTCAAGGTACGCTATCAATGCCAGATATGACGTTATTTCATCAACCTGAAGCCAGAACCAATGAGGAAAATTCTTGGTTAAATCCAATCTCAAAATATGATTTGATAAACGATCGTCAACAAACACTATACTCAAAATTACCATTTGATTTACAACTAGATCATTTTGTTAGTATCATTCGAGGTAAACAACTTCCTTTTTGTACGGCTGATGATGGAATGTCAGCATTATTATGTATAAAAGCAGTTTCAAAGTCAATAAAAACTGGTTTACCTCAGTATGTTCAAGATATTGAAGATATAAAACCCAATTATGATTGCTTGGGCTTAGATATCATCAAACTACAAAATCAAAATCAACATAAACAACCTTCGTATAATCTCAAAAAAAGGAACTCCATCACAAAAGTAATTGCATAACAAAATTCACTCAATCATTATATACTAATTCATATAATGTATACGCCATTCAAATCATTATTATTCGTTCGTATTGTTAATCGTAATCCTATCGTTTTCATTAATGGTTGCAAAAATTTAATCATCTTTGTTCTTTAGTCAGCGCTTACGTAAGTAGAGACATTTTTGTTCACCAACCAAAAGTTACGAAAAAAACGCTTACCATAAAGTAAATCAATAGTTGAACAAATATAATGTCGAAATTTGTGATTCCTACGGCTTTAAAAGAGTTGAGATTTCATTTGTCACAAACCGGAGAAGCTTCTGTTCCTTTAAGAAATTTTTTGGCTAATAATTATGCTGCTTTAAAGACTTCTTCTGGTAAATCTCCAATTCCAATATTGATTAGAGAAAGTTATGGTGTACCACCATCATTAACTGCTAGATTTGAGAAGGGTAGAGAAATAAAGTCAAAGTTGGAAGGATTGGATGAACAAGGTATTGCATCTGCATTAAAAGAATTGTTAAAAAATTAATATATTTAATTGAAAATCTGCAACAGAAAATACAAGCAAACCTAAAAGTTCTTGAGTAAAGGTAATCATTGTTATGTCATAATGATTATCTTATGTATAATTGTTTAATAGACATATATTCTGCATACTTTAATATAAAGTTAAATGATTTGAGACATGTAACAGTTTTGAAACTGATGTAGCAAAAAAATGCTACATAAGTCTTTGTAAGCGACTGTGATCATTACATGATCATTACAGTGATTCTAACATGGATCAATTTTGATAAAATACTGTTGGCTTGAAAATTAAGCTAGTTTAACTATACTTCTGGTTCAAATTAAGAGATTCTCTATTTTTTAATGAAAAAAAGCTAAACAAAGTGTCCTACAAGTTTCTTCTCTAAGCATAAAGTGAAATTCTTCTTAAATATAGACTATTAGATCTTGATAATTATAAAGATTGGTTTCTATTAATTTTGTCTTCCCCAAACTGGTAGATTCCCCATCCTAAACTTAATTCACTAGCATTGTAAAGCTCTTTAATAGGCTCATCATTTGCATCGACTATACCCAGACTAACAACTATGGGAACAAAATGTTCTAAAGTTGGATGAGCAGAATATAATAACTTGGAATGGTTGGACAATAGATTCTGTAATCCTTCAAGTCTTCCAACTTGGGTATTTGTTAAAGTTTCAGTTAATAAATCATTGAATGGTTGAACATAATCTATTGGCTTTGACAAGGTCATAGCAACTCGCAAATCATTCAAATTATGTACAGACATTCCACTAGTTAGAATCAAAGACTTCAAAAATTTACCATGTTGATGGTCATAAATGTTATTTGATCTTAGAAAATTCAAAACCTGTCCTAGTTGGTAATGTTTAGCAAAATCTTTTTCATTGCTAGTTAATGAGATTTGAATGATTGGTATATCAATATCTAACTCCCCATCTTTTAATTGAATTCCTGAGTTATGAGTATAATTGGAAAAGCAAACTTTGAATGGAACCCAAACACCATGATCAATACCTCTTCTGGTTAATTGAGACTTGAACCCATTCTCGGTTAATAATTGTTTAATCTGATTGGCGATCGATAAACTTGTTTTGGATTTGAACTGCTCTTGATACATATATTTTGGAAAATTATAAAAATCGTAAATAAGGTTATTTTCATCATTAGGTTGGTTTGGAATAGAAATTTCAATTAAATCAGTACCCGATGATTGCCAATGAGCCGAAACAACAACAATATAGTCTGGTTTATAAATATTAACAATTTTTTTACCCAACTGTTTTAGAGTCGAGTAAGCACCTTCTGAACCAGTTTTGCCTGGACTTGTATACATGAAGTTTGGTCCACCATGACTTATAAAAAAGCTTGGTAAAGGAGTATCATTTTTAATTGCTTTCATAGTTGATTTAATACTCATCTTGACTTTAGAATTGCTATATAAATTTGGCCAAAAAAATATTGATAGGCTTATAATTATTAAGAATAGTAAAGTTTTCATACAACTATTGAAACAATTTTTAACATAAAGAGTATTAACTACAGTTCTTATACAATATTATCCCTTTGATCTTGATTTATAATCATATTCTATTATTACTAATAATTACTATGAAAAAAACATCACGTGACAAAACCAAATAAGGAATTTTAACACATTTCATTTAAAACACGATTGGTAAGAGATGATGGATGCTCGTAAATGGGTGTAATCTAGTAGTAACTAAGATTCAGTTATTTAAGAATTGCTGATAATTTGATTTTGAAAAGTTTTACTAATGGTGAATTAAGATTTATAGTGTTGATCGGAGATGGACGGGTATAAACTAAATCCGATAATTCTTTTATTTTATGATTTGTTATTGGAACCAATTGACGTTTGTAACAAATCACCGATTGCGTTAGGAAAAGTTTTGAATGAACCGACTACAACTAATTTTATCCTATTCAAATAATTGAACTAAATCAGCAAAGTATTATTTTCTGGCAGTATACTTGTATTTATAATCCAGGATTGATAGATTGATGTAGAAATAGCAACTGAGCTTGTTGATAATTCAACTGGTTCAACTAGCTGTCTTCTGAATTAGTATATCTCATTTTCGTAATTGATATAAACTACATGATGCTTTTTCCAATTATCTTACAAAAAAGAACAAAAAAACTGGCAATTGTTAACTAATTCAAAGATTGCCATTAATAAAATTTGTAAAACAATGAAAACTGCTAGGTTTTTGTCTATACTGTTTATACTGATTGATTATTTCCTACACCATTCCCCTTTACGAGAATGCATACAGCTGGCTTTAGCAATCGTATTTATCAATCATCGATTTTGGCATCTTACATAAGCGCTACTATGCATGGAAACTATTCACCATAAAATGACTATTAAAAAAAAAAAAAATACAGTCTGACAACATGTGGATTGCATCGTAAATTATTCACCATGCATATCTCCACATTGTTGTCAACTACAATCTAGTACGACAACAAAAATTGATAAATCCAAACATTGAATCAATTATTGAAAAAAAATAAATAACAATAACAAAAATAATAACATCATCCTCATTATCATCCTCATTATCATCCTCATTATCATCCTCATTATCATCCTCATTATCATCCTCATTATCATCCTCATCTTTTTCTTTTTCTACTTCATCATCTTTATCGATTACTCATATAATGAAATTTTATTCATTAATTTCATTTTACTTGTTTTTACTACAAATTAATTTTCAATTCTTCATTACTATTCTTTTCTAATACATAAATTAGTTATAATGATAATCCAACATATCCTTATTTCAACTATCCATCTTCATATGACTATTCTAATTTAATGACGGGCGCTACCATTCTCAACCCAAACTTGAAATTATAGTTGCGAGCCCCAACGTGCTTGACAGGTTTATTTTAGTAAAGAAGTTTAGTTTGCTTTAGTGATCATGGGTTTATTTACCAAGGTATGTAGTAATAAGGGAAGGATCAGTGGTATTGTGGGTGTTAGTCAATGGTGCTTTTGGTTGCGATTGTCAAGGTTTACTATCACAGTTTAGTGATAAACAAAGAAATGAAGAATGAGTTGACTATGATGAAATGATCATGAATTGAAATGAAGGAATGGTGACGATGAAATTTGAATTGAAACAACAGTTTTTGGGATATATTTGTGATTTAATGGAACAATACTATTCTAGTATGTACGGACGCTATCCTAAGATTTAAATAAATTATACCACAAATATTTCTTTTAAAAAAAATTTGATTGAATAGATAATATTGTGAGGTTGACATCAATTGTTGATGATGGGATGCTTGATTGTGGGTCTAGATATCAAATTCTTTTGTTTTAGAAGTATTGGTTGTGCTCCTACAACCTTTACCCTTAATATTATGATGTTAGTCTTTCAATGTTTTTCAATGTTTTTTTGTTCTTTCTTTTCTACAAACTAACGGATCAAATTTTAACTGATCCTGAAATTTAAAAAGGGTTATAAAATTTCACCGAATTCCGTGCTTCTCTTGTTGATTGTTTGACACTTGAACAAAATCATCAATTATCGCCTTCTCATTCCTGTTAACAGTGAGTTTTATGATTAATCATATAGTTACCAATGGTACCAATTTCTATAGTCCAACCAATTTGCACAAATACACTGTCGAGGTTCCTGTTTTCATTCAGAATTCTAATACTTTATACTAACAATTTAGAGATCTTCCTATCAAGGAGGCTTTGCAAAATATCATGAGGAGCTACAACGATATGGTCAGCCTCTTAATTCCCCAGATGATGCCAGAAACAATTCTTTGAATGGTGCTGGAGCTGCTGCTGCTGCTGCTATGTCAAAACATATTTCACAGCAATCAAATTCTTCGAAAACCACTCCAAGACCTTCAAATGTGGGTGGAGCAAGAGCTAACTCTTTGAAAACTTACTCTTACAACCCCAAACCATCTTACCAGCCAATCACCTCTTTACCAAGAAGATATAATAGTTTAACCACTAAATCTCAAGTACACCAACAACCTATACTTCAACCCCAACCACAATTAGATTTTGATGATTATATAATTACAACCAAAACTACTAAAGTTGTTGATTCGCAAGGTAGAACTCAATCAATTACAACCAAAACTATAAAAACTTTACCTGATGGTTCAAATATTATTGAAACAATAACAAAAAACATTAGTCGATCCAATTCCAGATCAAATAGTATGCGGTCAAACTCATTATTGTCAAATTCAAATCAAAATATTAATCATATAAATTTATCTAAAATTGATGAAGATTTACAAGATTTTGATTACAATTATATGGATGAAAACCTCCATTTAAACCAAGGTCCAATAAATCCCCAATTGTCACTTGCACCAAATACTCCCCCACCTCTTCAAAATTTTGGTCATGTACAAGATAATTTAAATCGTCATGATGCTTCAAATAACTTAAGTGACCACAATCACATGAATGGTAATGGTAATAAAATTGAACATATTAATTCTATTACCTCAACTACATCATCACAGAAACCATTAAGATCCATTTTAAAAAATACTCATAAACCAAAGTTTCATGAAGATGTTCCTTCCTCTCCAAATTCTTCTCAATACCATCCTTATCTGAATTTGGTAAAAAGTTCTCCAATTAATGATAATGAAAGTATAACTTCGTCGGGTTTAATCAAATTCAACAATAACGTCGAAACAATAGAAATAGAATCAAGAAAATCAAACATTGATACTCCACGAAAACCTCAAGTGTTGCCTCAAAAACAGGTGGAACCTCCAAAAAATGCTACAATGCCAGATGCAGATTTTTATGCTGCAGCTATGCAAGCAGCGTATAAAAAAGTTTATGGTGATAGAGATCCTAGTCAGCAACCTCCCATTCCTGATAAATCAAATTCATCACCTAAGCTTTTATCGAAACACTTCATACCCTCAAAAAAAGACAAAGTTACTCAAGCAGTTGCAAGTTCCGACGAGCAAGGTATCACTGATAAAAACTATAATTATGAAAATCATCATAAATCATTTATTGGGCATTCATTGAGAGATAAAGAAATTCCCACGGGTAGCAAACATCAGGATAGAGTAAAACAAGAAGCGCAAGCAAAGAAACAATCTTTGAAAGAAGAGCTTAAAGCAGAGAAAAAAGCAGAGAAAAAAGCTAAAAAGGAAGCAGAGTTGCTTGAAAAACAAGCTCGTAAAGAAGCAAAACTCGCTGAAAACGAACGAAGAAAGCTGCAAAGATCTAATAAAAAGTTTAGTGGATTTTTTATTAGAAGGAAGTCTGTTGAATCGCAAAACCAGAGTATTCCCACAGTTTCTACTTATGAGGATGTAAGCAAACCCCATGAGATTGATGAAATCAAAAATCAACCTTTTGAGAGACACGAAGGAGAAAATAAGCTGGAATTCGAAGAATCAAAACTTCAGGCTCCCATTGCTTTGAAAGAAGTACCACATCTAGAAGAACCAATTATGAATGTGCCGTTACAACAACCTATACACGAAAGCAAGGAGTTTGGGGCCACTAATTTGCCTGTTTTGAATGATCACGATCCTCGAACAGTCGCAAATGGAACAGCCAAAGTTGATCACTCTCATAAAGAATCAAAAACTTCTGTTGATAATAAAGATTTTAATATACCTGAGATTGAACCTAAAAATACTCCGGTAGAGCAAAAACTTGATAAAACTAATGATTTGTCTGGAAAAAATGTGAGTTTAGAAGTCGAACCAGAGAAATCAGAAAAGTCGTATACAATGGACCCTGGCTCACCTACAGATTTAGCGAAGTTGCTACCAGACACTAGGATTAATCATGCTTCTCAAGTTGTGGACTCCCAAACTACCAGATTCGCAGAATCAACTTCCGTTGATTCAGCTGAGTTTGTTGACACTGTTTCCGAACCAAACTTGGAAATGCCACCAGACTCGGAAATCATAGGGGATAAAGTTGAATTATCGTCACCGGTTGCATCTGATCCAGCTGGTTCTAACCATAGTAAGCAAGTAAAAGCCGGAAAATTTGGTCAACCAGGTCACACTACACTTGATGCTGGTAATTTGGTGAAAGAGGATGTAAAGGCTGCATTGGTTGATTCTGGACCTTCTGAAGATCAACCACCCACACAGGTTATTGATCGTGAATACTCAGAAGGCACATTTTCAGTTTTCCATGATGCTAGCTCACACCAATTATATTCTCCTGCTTTTTCAAATTCCGGCTTAATTAAAAGCGAAGAATTTGATAAGATCATTGCTGATTCTGAAGATTTTGCTATTGATAATACTGAGAAAGCCTATGCTGATGCAGATAAACCTGCAAAATCAGAAATTGTACCAAAGATTGACAAGGATGTCCCACCTACTTCAAATGGCAAAAACTCGATAGAAGCAATTTTCCAGCCCAACAACTCAAATGGAGATAGTTCAGCGATGAAATCAAAACCTAATAGAAGCTATTTAGTTCCAAGAAGTGAGGTTCCTAAAATACCACCACCAAATCTTCCAAATGAGACAGGCAAAGCAGACTTGCTTCCAGAAAAAGATAGCTCTAATGTCAAGAAAGACAAGAAAGATGTACCAATAATAATAGCTCGTGACTCCAATGTTGATTCGAATAATGATTCCATTATCCCAAATGTGGATTCAACAGATCGATCGCAGAAATTAGCGAATAATAATAACGATTCTGCTATTAAGGATATTCCCATCAACGAATCAGGGAAATCTGAAGTAACTAGCGAATCATCGAGATCCAAGTTACCACCACAGCTGGATCCATTAGTCACAGTCAATGAATCGCAAACCAAGAAGCTGGATTCCTCATCAGATCCTAGTAAGGAAAATGTTGAAGTGATACCACAATCAGAAGTAGAGGAGGGTCAGGTTGAATATCTTAACAAATCTGAACCCATAGTAGAAACTAAGAAAGGAAAACCAAAAGTGAAGAAAACTAATAAATTTAAAGCAGCCGTACTTAAGTATTTTGTTAGCAGTTACCAAAATTAGATTTACATGGAGCTAATCGAATTTATAATATTTTACATTACATGGTGTAGTTTCAATATATCTGAAGTCGGTTAAAATGTGTAACAACATATAACAAAATGTTTATCTCTTCCAAATTTTCAAATGTATGGAAAAGTCGTATATAATCCCAGATTTTCTATGATATTTTGGTCGTTCTACAGTAGAATCGTCCATTTAATCGATCTTTCATCGACTTTTGGGTTGAGTTATGACTCATCCGCTGTTTAAATTAGCGTCCACTAGTGTCAGTCTACTCGTTGTGATGTCGTTCTGTACCTACCTCAAGCGGCGTAAATTTTGACAGACAGATTAGACAGATTAGACAGATTAGACAGATCAATAAGACGGGAAGGTTCAAATGGTTGAAACATCGGCATCAGGTAGTTTTAGTTGGATATATGAATACACCAATTATCTAAGAAATAGAGATTCGTCGACAACAACAAGTGATTCTGCTAAGACGTTCTCAGCACTTTGTATGGCATGTCGAATTGGTGATTATGAGTTAGTAGATCTGTTACTTACCTTGACAGAGATTGATATGAATCAAGAAGATGAATGGAATAACTCGCCTTTGTTATTAGCATCTATTTGTGGACATTATGAAGTTGTCGAGTTACTACTTTCACGAGGTGCTCTTTGTGATAGAGACACCCATCAAGGAGCTAGATGTGTCTATGGTGCATTAAACAATAGAATAAGAGACTTGTTGATTAGTTATAACATTTCTAAGGCTGTGATTGACGTACAACCGTATGCAGCTCATATAGCATCATTTGTAAATTTCAATCTGATTGTTTTAAAAGATATTGTTTTTGAATTTCTTGAAAACGATGGGTATGATACAGATGTAACCAAGTTATTTTCAAATAGGTTTCTTATGGCTGCAAGAAGTAAATATTTTCATACGAAATTGACCAAATCATGGAATTCACAGACTAGTGTTGAAATGTCATCAGAAGTTAACAAAAAACTCTTTAAAATTATTATCGATTATCTTTATTTGAAGCAGGACCTTGATATTGATGATGGAGTTATACATGAGCCACTCGTGGCATATGCCCAAAAATTGGAGTTATATGATTTGATCGATTATATAACCATGATCAAATCGGCAGAATCTAGTAAGACAATCTATAAAATTAAGAATGAGTTTTCAATGAAGTTTGCTGAAAATGCTAGAAACGATTTTAAAACTTACTTGAATGAACATATTTTCAGTAATTGTCTACAAGTTAAATTAATATTACAAGATGATATTGATTTTGAAGATATTGATATCAGTGAATTGATATCTGACGAACAGAGACAACAACTATTTGCCTGTCTGGCCTATCCTGATATAATAATAGCAGCAATTGATATAGATACCGAATCGATCTATTATTACCCTGGTCACAAAATGATTCTATCGAGATCAGAATATTTTGACACCATGTTTAAATCGAAACTATTTGATATGTCTCAAGGTTCAATTCCGTTAAATTCGAATATTAATCATAAACAATCCCAACCAACCATTGATAGAACAAAATCCAACCCAGTGACATTACCCTTAGTTCATCTTTCATCCTGTACTAGTTATGAAGTAGCAGAATCATTGTTGACTTATTTATATTATGATGATGTTCCCGATTTGAAACCCGAATTAGCAATTGAATTACTTACTGTTGCTGATGAATTATTTATTGAAAAATTGAAAACTATATGTTGTACGAAAATTACTTCACTTTTCCCAAAGTTCAACTATGAAGAATTTCAATCTTTGAAATCACAAATAGGTTATGATGGTTATGAATTACTTCAATTATCTTGGTCAATATCGTGTGATAGAATTTCTCAACCTATTACCAAAACTATCGCCTATAATATCCAATATATATATCAACAAGACTGCCAAAGAACTAAATTATTAAACTTGATCAAAGAAAGTGCTTCCATGATTCAAGAAAGACAAGAAACTGATACAATTGAATTGGTTGATGAAATTAGATTCTATCTATCTCGAAAATATTTTGGAAATCGTCGTCTACGTAAATCAAAATCACAAGAAAGTCTGCAGGCTGATTTTTCAAGTGAATACGAACATGACTTGACTCTTATTGATTCATTATTACTCGATTTACTGCTTGATGCTTAAAGGTGTTTTAATCATAATCATATACATCACGTGATGGTTTTTTTTTGCATGGAAAATTATTTTTTGAAAGCTCTTCGCATCGCTAAATCATAAAATTGGCAGAAGTATAAATCATTAATAGGTTTGAAATTTTTTCCATTAATACGGTATTCATGAGTGATAATAATCCCGATGGTGGTTTATTAGTAGACCAAGTGGTACTAGATGAGAAATTATCGAAAATCAGGTTACAAATCAATTCAAATTTAGAAAATCAGAAGCATCTTGCAATTATATTAGCAGCAGTTGAAGAAAATATTCAAGAACAAAACAATGAATTAACCCCAGTTTCTTATTTTGTATCATTTTTATCATTATTGGAACAAGCTATACAAAATGATGTTATAGTTGATAAATCTTTAGCAACATCAACCGCATATTTCTTAGATATTATATGTCCATTTACTCCAAAACCATTATTGAGGAGTAAATTTGTGGAAATTTTGATTAAATTAGCTCCAGCACTTTCAAATCCTGAAGCTGATGCACCTTTGATTAGGTCAACTATTGGAGCTTTAGAAAGTCTTCTTTTATCTCAAGATCAAAAAAATTGGAAATCAAGTGGTAATACATCACCTAAACGAGCATTATTAGGATTATTGGAGTTATCTTTCGATCCAAGACCAAAAGTAAGAAAAAGAGCTCAAGAAGCGGTTAAGCAGATTTTAATTAATCCTCCTACTACTTCTTCAAATTCAAATAATCATGTTGCTGCACCACTTGCTTGTGATATTGCTTTAAATAAATTGACTTCATTAATTGCTGATTCTAAAAAAAATCGGAAAAATAAAGAGTTCAATTCTCAAATCATTCATTGTTTACAACTAATATCTGCAATCACATCCTCCAATGCTTGGCCATCAACTAAAATTGAACAATTGTCTGATATCTTACTTGAAATTTCAAAAACTTCTGATCAGTATTTAGTTTCAACTGCTTTTGCTGTTTTTGAAGGATTGTTTAAATCTATGTCAAGTCAAATCGATTCTGACAAATTCAATAATGCCTTAAATATCATCTTCGACTTGAAACCTTCAATTAATGATACCCATTTGGCAGCTTCTTGGTTAGCAGTTGTTGCAAAAGCATTGGAAAGTTATGCCATTTTATCTTCAATTGACTGTATCAAAAAAATTCCAACAATTGTTCCAATTGTGTCAGAATTTTTAGGTTCAGACTCAAAAGATATTTATTCTTCAGCTGCACAATGTTTGATAGCAATTATTTCTCAAGCTAACTCCGATGATTTTTTATTACAACCAACTGCCACCAATGGCATCTCAAATGAAATTTACGAGTTAATGGATGAAACTATCTCATGGGTTGCCGAACATATTGAAAAGGAATTATTAAGTATTAAATATCAAGCTGCAACAAAGGAAATTCTTGAATTTATTAATGCTTGCATTTTGAAGTACAGATCTCGTTGTAATCCAGATTTCTTAGCCGTTCTTGAAATTGTTGGTGATTGGCGTACAAATGAAGCAACAAATTTTCCATACAATAAAGAAGCTGAAGATATAATTTCATCATCTATCTCCACCATTGGCCCTCAACCAGTACTTAGTGTTTTACCACTAAACTTAACCGGCGGCTCACCAGGTAGAGCTTGGTTGTTACCATTATTGAGAGACAACGTACGTGTTGCTGAATTACAATTTTTCAAGACCGATATTTTGCCAGCCGTAGAATTTTTTGAAAAGAAAATTGAAGAGTCAGAAAATAAAGAATCGATGAATAATAAAATCTTCCAAACTATTATTGATCAAATATGGTCTTTATTACCACATTTCTGTGATTTACCTAAAGATCTTAGGACATCTTTTGATGAGAAGTTTGCAACTTACTTATCAAATTTGATGTATTCGAAAGTAGAATTGAGACAACCTATTTGTCATGCATTAAGATTGTTAGTCGAATCAAATTTGGCTTACAGTGAAGGTGCCATGAGTGATGATTTGTTAATTCAAGAACAGTTCCCAATAACAGAAGCTAAGACAAACATTGAATATTTAGGATCGATTGCATCGAACCTTTTATCAGTATTGTTCAATGTATTTTCATCAACCTCTACTGACTCGAGAAACTTTGTTTTGGAAACTATTGACGCTTATCTTCAAGTAATTTCTAAGGAAGATTTGGAAAACACTTTCAATAAGGTATGTGGATTGTTGAAAAATGCAATGGACGAGGAATCCACGCAAACTTCGAAAAAGACAGATAATAGTTTAAGTATTACAATGATGGATCTTATTGTTTCAATGGCGAAATATGTTCCTGAATCTTGTCATAATGCACTCTTTTCAATTTTCACTATGACGGTTTCCTTGAAAGATAACAATTTGATGCAAAAACGAGCTTATAGAATTATTGCAAAAATGGCCGAAAGTGATTTTGGTAAAAATTCAATTATCAACTTCATTGACGAAATCGTCAATGTTTTACTTGAATCGACTCAAATTACGCATACTTCGGCTAGGGCTCCAAGATTGCAAGCAATTATGATAGTATTGAATTTATTGCCCAAAACACATTTATACTTTATCCCAGCAATTTTACAAGAAGCTATTATGTCGACCAAGGATGTTAATGAAAAAACCCGAGAATTGTCATATCAAATTCTTATTCAACTGGGTCATAAAATGTCAGAAGGTGGAATTGTTGAAAATGGGAAGGTACCAGGTTTTGATCCTGAAACACCAGCAACAGAAGCATCATTATCTGAATATTTCACGATGGTAAGTGCTGGTTTGGCAGCTGAAACACCACATATGATTTCAGCCACCATTACTGCGGTATCATGTTTAGTATTTGAATTCAAAGATCAATTACCCACTGAAATTCTATTGGAATTATCATCAACTATTGAATTATATTTGACCCATAATTCTCGAGAAATAGCCAAATCAGCAATCGGATTTGTGAAAGTTGAAGTATTATCATTACCTGAAGATATGGTTAAGGCAAATTTGAAGGGTTTACTTAGTAAATTAATGAGATGGTCTCATGAGCATAAAGGTCATTTTAAGTCTAAAGTGAAACATATTTTAGAAAGATTGATTAGAAAGTTTGGGATTGATGAAATTGAGAATAATATGCCTGAAGAAGATAGGAAATTGATTGTAAATATAAAGAAAACCAAAAATAGAGCCAAAAGAAAACAAGAAGAAGAAGGGGAAACAAATAATGAAGATTCATCTTCCAAGAAATTTGTTTCAGCTTATGAAGAAGCTTTATATGATTCTGAAGAATCTGATTTTGAAGATTCTGAAAAACCTAGTAAAGGTAATAAAAGATCTGATGATCAATTTATTATGGAAACTGGTGATGATCCAATGAATTTATTAGATCATCAAACTTTAGCGCAAATATCATCATCTAAACCTAAGAAATTTGGTAAAAAAGATTTACAAACTAAAGTCAATGATTTCAAAACTAAGAATGGTAAAATTGTTTTCTCAGAAGCTGACGATAACGAAGATCCTTTGGTTAACAAAGTTTCAGGAATTGATGCTTATGTTGATGCAATCAAACAAGCTCCAATAAGAGGTCAAAAGAACAAATTGAAATTCAAAAAATCTTCCAATGATGACCAAGAAGATTGGTCTGATGATGATTCTAAACAACCGGAAAGACCAACTAAGAATAAAATCGTCAATAAAGTTGGAAAATCAAGAATTCAAAAACCAAAACAAAAGTTTAAAGCAAAGAGAAAGCTTTAGATCTTTCATTTTATTCTTTTTATAGATGTATACTAATTAAATCTTTAATTTAAATTTCAATTTCTTGCTTATATGTTTTAGTTTATATGCCGGATTTTTCACTTTTCAATGTATGAAAAATTTGTACCTAATTTGTAGACCAAAAGTTTTCATATCAGCAATTTTAACGATGACCGTGATAACCAAGAGTCCTATAAGGATTAGATTGGCTCGATTTGGTCGTAAACACAGTCCTTTGTACAACATTGTTGTTGCTCGAAGAGGAGCTGCTCGGGATAAGTTACCTATAGAAGTACTTGGAACCTATAATCCAATACCAGTACCACAGACTCCAGAAGAAAAAGCAGCTGGGGCTAAGAAATTCAAGGATATTCAATTGGATTTTATTAGATCCAAGTATTGGTTAGGTGTTGGTGCTGATGTTAGTGATAGAGTTCAATTTTTATTCAAAAGAGCAGGATTATTACCAGAAGAATGGCCAAAACCAAATAAATTAACCCAAAAGGTGGAAAAACCAGTTATTAATGATATCAAAACTATACATGAAGAGCCAAGGCAATTGTTCAGAAGAAGGTAGATTAACATAAACCCCCAGGGAATTGTTCACAAGAAAGTAGATTAATATAACACCCACGGTAATAATATAGAACAAAGGTAAACTAGAACGGATTTATGATTGCAATTTTTTTAAATTCATACTTGTACATATATAAATTAAAGCAAAAGTATCGGTCAGCATTTCAATCGTTTTGTAGCCAGTATTACAGTCCTATAAGTTTTTTTGAAAAAACGACTTGATTTTAATAGCCTATTCTTTGGTACCACTTTTTTTATATCAAGTTGATTTCTTGATAGTTGTGATTGTGCAGTTGGTTCATTGATGGCATAGTACTGGTTTACATTATTACTATTACCACAAGACTCATTCACATAATCGCAAATATTGTGATACATCGATTTCAAATCGGCAATCCACCCGATTTGTGTCTGTCGACATGTATAACTTCGTAGAATGATATCAATTGATATCTTGTAGATTGATAATATTCGTTGGATAGTTTCAGGTTCGAGCTCAAGATAAACTTGGTGAAAATTGCATGCTAGTAAACGGAAACTGGCAACTATAATATTATAGTCACTACACATTGGTTCTAAGCTTAATTTCACCAATTCAAAAATTTCTGGCGTTGGCTTACAGTATTGTAAAACGGTTTGAATAGTACAAAGTATATTCGATTGATACCTAACCAATTCTTGTTTAGTCAATTGATGAGTGATCGTCCTAGACTTCAATCGAAACAGCGTCAGAATTATATGAAAAGAACAATCTTCATCTAAAGATATTCGATAATTGAAAGCTATCGAATTTGCATATAATTCACATATTAACCTTGTGCCAATTGTAAATAAGTCTAAATTTACTTTATACAAATCACAATATTGCAAGCAAGCATCAATATCTCTGAAATATTCAAGTATCAAATTGATAAGTTTCAGAAATCTTTGAGTAGTAAAAAATGAACCCAAATCAACTCTTGAATAGCTTTCTTGGGCAATTTTTAAGGCATCTATATACAATTCCCATATATCAACTAGTACCGGTTCAAGATTACTAATTTGACTATCATTTAAAATTGATTCTATGATTGCAAAATTGGTTGAAACTCGAATATGGGGGGTATGAACTATTTCATTTTTCATAAATTTCGAAGATATCAGTACACTCGATGTCAGAGTACTTAGAGATGTAGTAGTTGAGTCAATCATTGCAGTTTCAATCATGTTGCAACCAGTTTTGTATAAATTTTGCAGCCAAAATTACCCAAAATTCAAATCGTATTTGTAATCGCCAACTACAAAAGTGGGAAAATTTATCAACAATTAATGTTTAATGAACTATTTAATAATCTATACTACAACGATTTGATTAATCAAATAAACCCATACCCATGTCATCATCAGATTCTTCTTCTTCTTCTTCAGCGGCGGCTTCAGCAGCAGCTTCGGTAGAAGCAGAAGTAGCAGCTGGAGCAGCAGCAGCGTAAGCATCTGGGTTAGCTAATCTATCTTTGATAGCTTCAGAACCTTCAAAAGTGTAATCAGTAGCAATAGATAAAGCTAAGACATTCTTGTAATGGTTCACAATAGAGTGACCAACAGATGGTAAGGTTGGGTAACCAACAGCTAAAGAGATTGAAGCAATGGTGTTGATAGCGGAAACGAAATGACCGACTAATTCATCATCAGTGATATCTAAGATAGATGATGGGAAAACTTGACCATTGTCATAAACTTGATCAATAGATAAACCATAAGTGAAAGGAGAAATGTTTAACATGTTCAATAAAGTAGCTTCAGAAGGACCAACTTTGTTGTTAGCTTCAACAACTTTAACATCAGAAACAATTTCAATGGTACCTCTAGCAATTTTAGTTGGAACACCTAAAGCTTGGAAGAAAGAAGTCTTACCTGGTTCCATATCAGTGTTACCACCTGGAATCCAAACATCTTTTGGAGCAATGGCACCAGCTCTAGCTGGAGCGGCAACAACGTTAGAAACAATAACATCTCTAATAGTTTTTAAATCTTCATTAGTGAAAACGAAACCAACATTACCTTTGACGAATGGTAATAATTTTTCGAAATCTGGTAATTCAGATAAGAATCCTCTTAAAGCTCTTCTAACCATGGTGTTTTTACCCATTAAGACTACACCTCTTCCTCTTAAGGATTTTCTAACTTCATGCATTTGTTGGGATGAAACATTATCAACACCAACAACGAAGATAGAAGAGTATTCTTCTAATAATTCTCTTAATTTGCTGAAGTAAACTTCTTTCTTTTCTCTACTAGCACCCATTTCGACTTATATATGACGTTAGGAAGATTTAATGCCTTAGTTAAAGAAACAAATTATATTCCCCCAACTCTATCACCATTTTTCACTACCAGGTTTGAAAAATTTTGCACATAAAAAAAATTCCTGGACAATGATCACGTGAATACAAAAATGTAAGCCCTAAGCCCTAAAGTCAACTACAACTGGGATTATTCATATGTCAATTTACTATATAATGATATAATATTGTCTAACCGTAACCCATATCTTCGTAACCAGAGTTAATAAATGAATATTTGAGGAAAGCTTTCCATTTGAGTTTTTGTTCTTCTGAGGGCGGTTTATTTTTATGTTTTTTCCCCTTTGATTTCATTGATTTAACTGGAGCTCCTAATTGTCGGCCTAACTTGAGGTATTCATCGACAGTTAATTGAGACATACCGTATATTTTATCATCACTACGATATTCTATTTCGTACTCGAATTTTTTCTCACCTGAATTGACCTTAGCTAAATCAAGATAGTATTGAACATAACGTTCTGGAGTAAATGTCTGGCGAGTATATCCAGGTCCTAATTTGGCATTCTCAGGCATTTTAGGAGGAAATCCTTTTTTCTTCCTGATATTGGTCTCCTTTTTCGACTTAGGCTCGAAATCTTCGTCATATAATTTATTTAATCCTTCAAAGAAAGTATCCCAACTAGCAAATTTGATACTTTGCGAATTCTCCATTCCTGAAATGTTGTATTCATACACCCTTAATCCAGGGTTGAATGTAGGTATAACTGATGCACCTACATTTGCAATAGAATATCTTTCTGCTGATTTACCCGACTTCTTTTTACCCTTGAGACCAGCATATATTTCTTCTCGTAAACTTTCCATATATTGAACTTTATTCTTTGGTACTCCACCTTGAATTCTCATGAAATCTTTATCAAAATTTTCATTGAACACATTCCAATAATTAGAAGCGCCTAATGGAAGAGTTTCATCATCTTCATCTTCGTCTTCTTCTTCCTCTTCATTTTGATTTTCAACGCTTAAATTATCAATCTCAAATGAGTCAATGCCAAAGTTAGTACCCAAGTCTTGATTGATTGACTTATAGGCAGCAACACTATCCAATGGAATAAAATGATCAATGTTCATATGGCCAAAAATTCCCCCGATTATTACATCACGATATTCATGAACCCAAACGATATATTTTCTTAAGCAAGATATATCGTAGTTTTTTTCATTTGGTGGTACATGACCACTAAGCCAAACTTTCATGTTTCGAGCTCGAATTTCTTTCAAAACATTACCCAACCATTCAAATAACTTGTATCCAGGCTCTTTACGTTTATCACAATTATCAACTAGAGGATTGGATTGAAATAAATAAAGGGTATTGATTGATAAAACGGCCAATTGATTGGGAATCACTTCTTGAAAGTAATACGCTCCTCGATTGAATACATGCAATTGAGATTGGGGAATGAAATTTTTCCAAATTTGATACATTTCACGAGTTTGTAGAGTAGGTCCTGGAGCAAATAGATTATGGGGATAAACATCATTATTACCTAAACTTGGAATTAATTCAACATCCATTAATCTTGGATTTGAAGAATTTGTGCTTTTGAAAGTTTCATATAACAACTTACTTACATTATCATTCATTTCAAAGATTTGCATTTCCGATCTTGGAAAATTTCGATCATTATCATGTCTCATATTATCACCAGTCCAAATTATAAAATCAATCTTATCTTTCAAGTTCTTATCAATCCAATCAATAGTCTCATACATCAACTCTAATGGTGAATCACACCCCAATATGGCATCTCCATATTTTGAAGCCTGACCTTTACCTCCGTGACAAGCCTCGTCAATACTACTGCCTTCTTTGTATTGATCATCTGGATGCATATCCGTCAAATGAAGAAACCTTCCTTTGATGACCAATTCTCCGTTTTCAGTAATCATATTCACATATTTCTTGGGCGTCAATCCTAGCCGTTTGAGTTCATCATTGTTATCAGTTTCAATAGGTAGTAATTTATACTTAATTGTTGGTGTGTATTGATGATTATAAGCAAAATACATAATCAGAACCGCCAATATGAAACCACCACAGACATAGATCAATAGAGACCTAGGCTTACTCTGATTCATTATCATTTCTGCTGTCAATTGATAATACTTCAACTTTTACTGGGCAAAGTCCAATTTTACCATGCATCTGCAACAACGTGCCTTCACCAGATTTATTATATGGCCATAGACTAATAACCAGCAATAAATGACTTCACAGCAAAGTGAAATGGTAAGACAAAGAATAGAAAACCGGACGAAGATTAGCTACTTTTATTTGAAACAATCAGGAATTTTCAATAAAAATTGGTTTATATTAAATCAACTCTTTGTAAGTATTACAGATAATACTACATGTTTCATGGGTGCAATCCCAAAGCCGATGGAGTATCGACTGGTTCATCCATGAAAACAACTACAAAATGATTCAACTCAAGGTTTTTCATCAAAGTTATTGTAAGTTTTTATTAATTTCTATCTATCAATCTAATTATCTAAATTTATAAGTTTTCTATACCATCCTATTGTGAAGCAGCTTTAGTCGATTCGACTGGCTTTGGGAGTCGTTTCGATTCTACTTCTTCATCGAATTTATCAGCAGAATTATAATTACTCCAGGTGTTGTAACCCCAATTAGCTGGGGTATAAAATGTATCTCTATTGTAAGGAGTTAATTCCAACCCTTCAGCCAATCTATGAACTAAATCTGGATTTGAAGTGAAATATCTGGAGAATCCAATCAAAGTTCGATCATCTTGAATATCTTGTTGAATGGTTTTGAATTCTGGAGCATCATAAGTATAATTACCAGCTTTAAGAATGATTCCTTTCCAAATTAATCCAACAAATGAATTTGATTGTAAAGAATATTTGGAAACATCAACATCGATATTTCCATTAGCTCTAGGTTCAACAACTGAAATAAAAGCTAATTTATTACCTTTATTAGCTCTTTTTTGTAATTCATGTAAAAGATATGAAAAAGTAGTAACTGGGTGAACTTCATCATTTTCAGCTTCCATACCTTGAAAAGTAGCCCAAGGACTAATTCTAATAGCTAATTTATCAGCTCCAACAATAGGAATTAAATTATCAATTACTTCCAATAAAAATCTTGCTCTATTTTCAATAGATCCCCCATATTTATCAGTTCTTTTATTAGAAGCTGGTTGTAAAAATTGATCAAAAAGATAACCATGGGCGGCATGTAATTCCATATAATCAAATCCGGCTTCTAAAGCGTTTCTAGCAGCTTGAGGGTATTGATTATAAATCATATCTTGAATTTCGTCTTCAGTTAATTCTTTAATTGGATTACCTGCTTCAATAGCGTTCTTTTCTTGGGCTTCATCAGGATAAATGGCTGAAGGACCTCTTAAAGTTAAACCAGCTTGTTTCAATGATTTAGGATCAGCAACTCTACCTAAATTCCATAATTGAATTACACTAAACGACTTATTGGCATGAATAGCATCATTTACTTTTTTCCAACCTTGAACATGGGATTTTTGATAAATACCAGGAACATGAGGATATAAACCAGCACTTTCAGAAACAAAAGTGGCTTCAGTTTCAATCAAAGTACCAGGATATTGAGATCTAGCCTTGTAGTATTCGACCTGCAAATCCGAAGGAGAATGATCTTCTAAAGCTCTAAATCTTGTGGTTGGTACAAATGCAATTCTATTAGATAATTCATTGTTACCAACTTTAATTGGTTGGAATAATTTGGTATTTTTTAAAGGAAATTGTGGGGTGACTGTCATTGTTATTATTGTATAATGAATTTAATATATGTTGTTGTTTTGAAAATAAGCTCTAGATTGTTTACTATTTATACCATTATTAATCTTGATTACAAATTAATGCTTAGTTATTGTGTAACTGCCATTTTTCCAAAAAATGCAGCCATAGTTGACATATTACTAATCAAATTACATATTAAATAGGAGAACAAACCGGAACAAACTATCTACTTCGAGTTCAATATCAATAAATACCATGCTGTCATCAATGTGTCAATGAGGTCAACACTTAACGGTTATATCTAATTCGATTTTTGACAGCCGGAGTTGCCAGATTGATACTTGCTGGGATGAGAGAACAATCGGCGTTAACAACAATTTGTGGCTTGAGCGGCCTAAAAGAAATTTTCTTAAAAGGTGATTGCTTTTCTAATAAACAACAACTGAACTTCGGGTTGCTGATATCGTTATCAACACGTTGACACTAGAGGTTTTGTAGACAACTTTGTGTGATATTGATTGCAATACTTGAGGATCCTCCTCTCCCATTGAATAATTATTATTTATTGTTTAATTGTAGTTTTTGCGAAAAGTGATAGATAGTTATAAATCCGATGATACCAGTGGATATTAAGTAATAAACCTAAGATTAACAGGTTTTATCAGCAAACACATTATGTGTCGAAAATAGTGAAAATAGTGAAAATAGTGAAATTAGTGAAATTAGTAGATATGGTGGTTGGCAAATTAAGTCTAATCCTGTAATTATATTACTCTCTCATACATACCATTAGATTTTCTTAATCCTCTATTGCCTTAATGTATGGATTATGCACCACCGCAATTCTTAACTATTAAGGTATTACATTTAAATTACTGAAAAAGTGATGATTCACTATTAAATCCTGTAGTATAAGGTTTCTACTGAAACAGTGATTAAGTGCTACCAAATTCACTTATATTAGGTTTTGTACTGAAACAACCAATGATCATGCACAACCAAAGTCTTAGCTAGTTGTTTGTTTGTGGTGAAAGAGTGATGTAATTGAAACTTATTTTTTATTTGTAATTATATTTTATCAAAGTGGGTGAACGTTTCAAGAAAATTGTCAAAATTATTGTAAAGCGATTGAAAACATTGAGAACTGTTTAAAAATCAAAATGCAATAGTTATAAGAACAGGTTACCAATAATTTGTGTTTATGTATTCAAACAATAAAAATTCTACTATTTGTAATCACATGCTACTACATTCCTGAGTGGATTTATTGTTAAAAACAACAAAAAATCGTCTTGGGACCAGGGTACATACTTTACATTGTTTGCATTGTAAGTGAGTGCATTATTTATTCACAAGATTTTTTGCAATAAAATTAGAAACATTCAAAAAAACAAAAATAAATAAAAAAAATAAAAAGAAGACAACAAAATGTAAACACCAGTAAGTAAGTTCAATTGTAGATATAAAAAAGAACAGCGATCAAAAGATTATGAAAGCAGGTAGAAGATTTTAAAAAAATAAAATCGTTACAAGAAATTTCAATGTTTATGAAAAAAAAATTCAATTGTTTATGAGGGTTCATAATGGAATTTATACTATTTAATGTAAACTTCTAATTTTAATGGAATTTCTACTATATAATGTAAACTTCTAATTTTAATGGAATTTCTACTATTTAATGTAACCTTCTAATTTTAATGGAATTTCTACTATTTAATGTAAATTTCTACTATTTAATATAAACTTCAAATTTTAATGGAATTTCTACTATATAATGGAATTTCTACTATTTAATGTAAACTTCTAATTTTAATGGAATTTCTACTATATAATGTAAACTTTTAATTTTAATGGAATTTCTAATATTTAATAAATTTCAATGTTATGAACGTTCAGATTTTAATGAAAGTTTATGAAATTTCCTGTGGCAAAGATGATTAACAAAAAAGTATTAAAAATAATGTTTATCTTTTGTAACTCATATGCCTTAATTAGTTATAAACTACTAGCCTGTATCACCAAGTGTTGTCAATGCAAATTGGATGCAAATCGCGAAACGCAACCTGATTTAATACCTTAAAAAATAAATTAGCCATTAACTCTAAGTTTGGAAAATTGTGATTCCAATTCGATTATTGACACGGTGGTAAATCGCGGGATTACTACTATGTAAGAACCCTGAAAGTTTAAACCGATAAGTGAAATTCAACCAAGTTTAACTAGTTTAATAAGTTTAACTTTAAACAAAGTTGATTAATAACCAAAAGTAATTGAATTAAATCATAATCAAAGGTTTTTTCCTTTTTTTTTTTTTTTCTTTAACTTGATTTGATCCCACTGAAAGTTATGGTTACTATTATTTCATGGCGAATTTTTTAAATTTGTTATAGGGTGATGGCAAGGGTGAAAATATTGATTTGATGCATAAATTAACTGCATCAAATCAAAACAAACCATGATTAAACTAACGTGAATTTGAGTCGAATTACTGAATTGGGAATTAATTACAATTTTCGTGTTTGTTTACATTTTCAATGAAAAATATATTTCGTGTTTAATTGCATACATGGATGCCGATATATATACATATGTACATATTAATATATAAATATATATATATATAAAAATATATAAATATACATATATATTATTAGATATATTTATATATTCTATTTTAATATATTTTTTTGATAGGGATATTTTAATAACATTCTTTTCATTTATTAACATAATGAGTACTAATTTATTAACTCAAACAAAGATGTATGCATTTATTTCTCATTCACCACAAACATATCCTAATAATCAACCAAATATTGATAATATGCCGTTGGCAAGAAGAAAGAGAAGGAGGACCCTGGTGGTCGAACTGGCTATATTACAAAAATATTTTAATATTTGTAAAACTCCAAATAGATCAATGAGATTAGAAATTGCTAGCAAAGTTAATATGGATGAAAAATCAGTACAAATATGGTTTCAAAATAAACGTCAAAGTATGAGAAAGGGAGAAAGAGGGGTCAAACAAGTAACTGTTATACCTGAAGTTCTGATTCATCAATCATCGAATAAATCTGATTCAATGATTAATAAACCAAATTTACAACCATTACAATTAAATCATCATCATCAAATTTCACCAATTTTACAAAATCAACATACTTCACAAACCACAACTTCATTACCACCACCACCTCCCTTAATTAACTCCCAATCATACCCAACTCTCCCCACATTATCTTCAATCACCCGATCGAAACTGGCTGATGGAATTAGTACTCCAAATATTGGAAATTTCACTTATTCTCAAAATTCGTCATTTGATTCGACATTATCACGTGAAGAATTACCAATAGCAAATGTGGTAAATACTAATACTAATAGATGTCAATTACCAATGATTCATTTTAATAAATCAACATCATCATTACCAAGCATTAGTAGCAGTCCCATGATTCATTTTAATAAATCCACTTCATCATTACCAAGTATTACCTCCAGCACCACTACCACCACCAATAGTCCTATAGTGACCTCACCAAATCTGGAAATTTCATTACCATCATTAAATAATTATTCAACAAGTACAAAGTTACCACCAATAACATTGCCATCGATTAATACGACATTTACCCCAAAAAATTTCAAATCAATTAAACTTCCACCCACGCCATTAACCAATTCTCAAATTCATATTAATTCAAATTTTAACATTAGTGATCGTCAATTAAAAATGGATGAAAGTTTTTCCTCCGAAATTTTATCATCTACACCATTAAATAATAAAAAAATATGCTTACCAATAACTCCATTGGATCAAATACCATCATCAACCCCTAGTAATAAATGTACTACTACAAGTGAATCAACAATCATGTCTCCATCGCACGACCAATATGATGATGATAGTTATGATGTATCATACATTGAACAAAAAACAAAAAATAAGGTCAAACCACAACTTAAATGTGATTCCAATTTTACACTTGTTGAAACTAAAAAGAGACAACCTTCATACTTTCAGAATAGTAATAATCAATCCCTAACTTTTAAAATAACCAAAAATAAAATTGAAAAAGAAAATACTAATACTATTACTACTACTACTTCAAAACTTGATTCGAAAAGATTCAAAATTAATGATTTATTAAATACTAGAAAACCTCTTGGTAATTTATGTTTAAACAGTGAAAATAGAAACTGTATTGATAGTTTAATGAGTTTAAAATCGGGGAAATGGAATAATTAGGGTCGCAAATAACAACCAAAAAAAAAATAAAAAAATAAAAAAAAAAAGTAAAAAAGAAAAGAGATTGACAAAGAAATCGACAAAAAATGACGAATAAATTTGACATAATTTGAAATTAATAAATCTTGTCTTCTTCTTCTTCTTCTTCTTCTTCTTCTTCTTCTTCTTCTTCTTCTTCTTCTTCTTCTGTATCATGTATTGTATATTAATGAATAACGAACTACTTCTTTATGATTGTAAAAGGAAATAATTTACGCTTTAGTTTATTATAGCGTCGTAACATAGTCAAGTAGTTAATATGGAATGTTTTCTTTTTCCCTTATTAAATTTTTTCTCTCTTGATTATTATTCAATTCGTAATGCCAGTTAAATTTACCCAATTGGTAAATGCATGTAATTGAATTGAAAAATTGTTGGTGATTATTTTAAGTAAAAAACCAACCTGATAAATGCAATACAACTACCAGATTGGGCACTAACTATACTAATTAATTGATCCCAATTTCATGGAATTGATATTGCATTTAATGTAATTTGTCTACACCAATGCAATATCAAATTTCATCAAAAAGTTTATGTAAGCATATATAAATTTTCATTTTGGTTCCCACCAATTGTTACAGGGGGGGGTTCGAATCAACCGTGTACAAGGTAAGTAGGTAGGTAGGTACATGGTAAATGGTACCCTGACAACCACCAATGCAATTTATTTACACTTTGGGTCAAGTCGCGAAGCAAAGTAATGCAAGCTATGTAGATAGTTCTCCAATGAGTAAAATAAGCAATAAGTAAAAATAGAAGTAATATTTGTGGATTGGTTGTATATACACAAGTAATTCAAAAGTAAGAGCAAATAATCAAGTAATCAAGTAATCAAGTAATCAAGTAATCAAGTAATCAAGTAATCAAGTAATCAAGTAATCAAGTAATCAAGTAATCAAGTAATCAAGTAATCAAGTAATCAAGTAATCAAGTGATTAATGAACACTAATGTAATTTGAATATACTCAATTGTCATTCCCTGGATTAAATCTCCCTCAGTATCCCAGTTCAATGACAGATCAAGTGGTTTTGCCATTGATTTCAATTATGATTCTGATTTCGGTTCTTATGAATTTTGTTAACACGACTACAATAATGAATACTCCAATGACTTGGAAATCCTAGGTAAATAAACTTTGATAGTATACCATTCTCAAAGAGTAAGTAATAGCCGAATAAGAAACAATCAATGAAAAGAACAATTGCAAGTAGTATTTGTTACCAAAATGTAATTATCAGTGTACATAGTCGAAGGAAACACCAATGCAAATAGTGTCTTTTAAATCTTGGAGCTTGTATCTGTTTTAAAACCATTATCAAACCTTGCTAATTACCTTGACTACTACATCTCAATTAACCTCATGAAAATTCCATTGTCACTCATGTAATTATCTAAGCATTTGTGTATTCCATTGTTGCTCATATTCTTCTCTACTCATTGTGGTACAAATCTTACTTATCTAAACAATTCATGTCTTGAATCTCTTATTTATTTTTATACTATTAAATTACAAGGGTTATAAACGATATATAAAACCTTTCTATATAACGTACCATTAGTTAACTTAAGTGTATCTAATACCACGAGAAGTAGTTTTAGTATGTTGACCTCTAACTTTAAGACCCCAGAAATGTCTGATACCTCTATGAGCTCTGATTTTCTTTAATCTTTCTAAATCATCTCTCAATTTAGATTCTAAGTTGTTAGCTAAGACATGGTAATCTTTACCATCGGTGTGGTCTTTTTGTCTGTTTAAGAACCATGCTGGAACTTTATAGTTAGTTGGAGTTTGCATGATGGTAACAATTCTTTCTAATTCTTCTTGAGTTAATTCACCAGCTCTTTTTTGTAAATCAACATCAGCTTTTTTACAAACTAAATTGGCGTATCTTCTACCAACACCTCTAATTTTGGTTAAGGCGTACATGATTTTGATTCTACCATCGATGTTGGTATTCAACAAACTAAAATTGTTAGTAAAAAAATTTCATAAAAACATCAAATCTTCTCTTTTTTTTTTGGAATATAAATGATCGTCTAGATGTAATACATCAGCATTTCACTATCGTATTGAAATTTAGAAAAAAGTTTGATTCTATTGAATATTGAACCTTTAGATAACAAATAAATCAACTATATATTAATGATTTTTTAACGGTCAACATATCATCATATTCTGAATATCTTCATTGTTTCAATTGCAGAAACTTTAAGTAATCCTCTATTCTTGTAATATTCATATCAACTTTTCCAATATGAAAAAGTGAAATTGTCATCATATTTCAAAATTCAATTATATCTCGATATTTTCAAAGTATCAACACAATAATTTGCTATTCCTAATGTCTATGTAGATACATACCGTAAAATGTGTTGGAATGAACCTGATTCTTGGACTACTAAAGGCATGATTGATCTTTAACGTTCAGTTAGGTTTATGATAAAAATCTTTTGGTGGGTATAGAATTTTTGTTAGTATGAGAAAATTGATTAATTTTTCATTCCTGCACAAAATAAAAATTTACTAGGGTTTGTAAACCTACATCATGTGATCGATGACTGTTTATTTAATTGGTGTTTAGTATTCTTATTTACATATTGATGAATTTACCAATAAACCATTGTAAAGCTGGTAATTCTATATATACACGATTAGCTTTTAAAATGTCTCTTACTTCGACGGCTTCTTTGGCAATGACATCTGCTTTAATACCTTCGGTAGCTTCAATTAGATTTGTTCTTTGACAATCAGTAATAAATAATAATTGAAGTTTATTTAATTGATGAACATCAATAAATTGTTTCATTTGAATATTATGACCATATTTAAAATCCAAAATATCTAAATCATGATCCGATTTTTCTGAAGTTTCTCCAATAATGAATAATTTACCATGTTTATATTTTTCAGCAATTGCAGTTTGAAATGCTTTAGTATAAATTTTACTAGGTAAATTTGTCGACCAGTCATGACCAGCCTTAATCCCAAATGGTTTTAACCCATTATCTCTAATTGGTGAATTGGCATCACCAGTTCTAGCTTTACCAGTACCTTTTTGTGGTAATAATTTACGATTTGAAAATGGTTTATCTCCCTTAGTGGGGACATTTCCTGACCCAACTCTTGCATTATCAGCTTCATACACCACAGCTTGCCAAAGAAAATCTCGACGTAATGGGGCCGTAAGATAATCAGCAGGTAATGGAATAAATCTATGTGGTTCTAAACTTGGAAAACTTCGAAGCGATGCAAGTGTATGTTGTGGTGGGTTACCAATATTAAAAATTGATTTCGATGTTGTCGATGATGAACTGATTTCATTGGAAGCAGCTGTAGCTAATCTTCTTGATCCACTTATTCTTGATATTGTTCGTATGTTACTACAAAACATTGTGAATCGTATTATATTGGTTTTGGATGGCTAGTGTACTTGTATTTATGCCTCTATTATTCAACCTTTACATCTAACTCTTCTACCATCAAATTTCAATTTGGTGATAACACGACTTTTTTTATATGGTTGCAAAATTTAATTGCAAACCAAAAACTATTACATTTATATAATTACGATACTAGTCTTAGAGAAGGCCAATTCTTGTAGTCGATTCTTGGCTCATAGTTTGCGATAGTCAATGGATAAATTGTAGTTGATTAATTTTTGTTTCTACAAGAAATAATTTTTAAAAGTCATTAGAAGTTACTCACCACGAAAGAACCAGTTTAAAATTTAGGCTCACCACTGAACAGAGTTGAAACTGCTTTGGTTCCGCTTATATAATGAACATTTCACTGTATGCAATTTTGGCTACACTACTATTATGATATTGGTTTTTCTTTTATTTTTTCTCTCTTGTCTTTCTTACATAAGTTTACTTCCAACTCTTAGAAGTATAGGATAATCAAAAATATATGAGCTATTTATGAAGATAATTACAAGTACCAAAAACTGTTTCATATTATATTCAGTTGTGGGCTTTTTCTTACTGTCCATATTTTAACCTGAAAAGGATAGAGAACTTTCAAACTTGACCATATACGGAAAGAATAAAGTTTTGCTCATTGGTGTTTTATGGGTATCAAGAGTCAGCGAAATTGGTTTTAAGCTAAAAGATAAATATGTTTTCAATTAGTGAGTAATTGCAAAATTATATGCTTGTGTATATTTTATAAAATATCCTATGTAAATGCTTGGTTAGAATAATCACACATTATTCTCGTCGTCCTTGGGTGTAGGTGGTAAAGGTTTTGATTCTATTTCGTCATCACTATCAATTTTAAAGTCATCGGCACTTGGAGTTGATTGACTTTCTTGCTCATTAAGTTCAAACTCTTCATATGGTACTGGTGAGTAAGGGTTAGGAGTGTTACCAGTTAATTTGCCAATGGTCTTAGAAAGGAAACTTTGCTTAACATTTTGCTGTTGTTGAAATTCCTCATCATCCTCTTGAAATCGTCTCAATTGATCTGCCCATTGAACATTCTTTTTCTTACCTGTTGTTGTGGTTCGTGCTTTGATAATTGAAACTGGTCTAGACTTGTACCTATATGAAACATAAATCACATAAACACCCCAAATTAATATTGCTATGACCAAAAATTGAATCAACCTTGAAATCCTACTATTTGATGATGATCCCGCTTGTTTATTGTCATCTTGGTTTTCAGTTTCATTTTCATTACTTGGTTTTGAAGCGTCTTCAGGGTTTTCTAGATTTGCTTTTCTTTCCCCAATTGGATAGGTAATTATCTTCTTGTTTGGTATTTCGTTAACATTTACCCCTTCTTTCTCATCATAATTCTTGGTGATTAAATCGATCAAAGCACGAGACACTTCCGGTTTATCATATGGAACCATATGAGATGCATTAAAAACGTTGATAAAAGTTAAATTTCTTTCCGATTTTATATATCCCACAGTTTCATTGTTATAAATCCAATCATCTGCTGCAATATCTTCAGAAAATCCTCGTTTACCACCCCAGGTTAATTTTTTAATCATGGCTTCTGCACCAATGTAATTACAAATTATATCCAAATTACCATGGAACAAAACTACGGGCATTTCCTTTGTCAATTCTGGTAATAAGTGAATGGCAGGTAAAGATTTTCTTGCATTGAAATTTCTACCCACTCGACCAGAACATTCAACCCATTTTTTAACAAAATTTAAATTTAAATTCTTTACAACTTGTTCAGAATTTAAAAATGGGGAAACATAAGCTAATTCATTTGGCCAATTGGAACCACATTGAGGATATGTATCTCTCAAAGTATAATCATACATGTTAATACATTGCTCGTTATTCGGTTTGCTAGGATCCCTTGACGATGATAAAATTGTTGTTAAAATTCTTTCACATACATCACTCGAAATTTCATAGTCGTGAATTTCACCATCATTAAAAGTAGAATCAACTTGATTAACAATTTTTTGACATTCTTCAATTTCTGCAGCTAATTTAGGCCAAACTTTGTCAGAAGGACTAACAAGTTTGGCATTAATAGCAAATTGAGCATCGGATAAACTTTGTTCATTAGGAGATATCCAACCATTACCGATTAATAACCCTTTCAAATTATATTTCTGATTATTTTGTTGATTTTGTTGATCTTTATTAAAATTCAAAATTGCTTGAGCAATGTAAGGAATGTATTGACCAGCATAACTTTCTCCTGATAAGTAAATATCATTTTGCAAATCTTCAGGAAATATTTCAAAGTATTTTTTTAAAAATACCAAGAAATCCTGAGCGATTTGATCTAAATCATGTCTATATTCATCAGTATAACTAAATCCAGTCCCTGCTGGTTGATCGACAAAAACCATATCAGTTAATTTATGCCACGAGCCTTTATTATACACAATTTCGCGATCTTTATTAACTCTAAATGGACCTGATTCTAACAAGGCACCATCCATCGATGAACAACCAGGGCCCCCATTTAACCAAAATGTCGTTCTTTTGTTATTTTCGGGTAATTTCTTTCGATCTTGAAATTTCCAATAAAAATATCCCATATTAGTTTCTGAATATAATTCAATTTGTCCAGCAAACATTAAAGGTAAATCTTCAGATTTAATATTTGTGGTCATCCCAGGTAAATCTTGCACTAAAAAGTGTTTCCGATCAAACTCATCCCGAATAAATGCTGGTGATTTGGGAGGTAATGAAATAACATAATTTATTAAACTGAGAATTATATAGATCTTACCAAAAATCAACATTTGTAATTGGTTTTAAACCCCCCTCAAGTTTTGTCCTTGATTTATCAATCACAAAATCCGTCAAATCTATTCTGTACCTATTAATCTCCCTTATTAATAGCTACCACAACTAAGTATTACAAACTAATTATGTTATTGCTCTTACAACAAGGCTCAGTTTGGTAATGAAATCATCCACCGCAAGTATCCTGCACACAACCCAAATGTCTCTATTGTCGGAATTACTCGGATTAAGATAAGCCTATTGCCGACGACATTTTTGCAACCATATACATAAAGATAGATAAAGATATATATAGGTATATGTATTCATAGATATACATACAGTTTAATAGATAGAAATACGGATGAATTTACATACAGATACATATATATAGTTATATATTTATATAGATAATACTTTTATTTATATAAATACATATTCATGCCATTACTACACTCACTATCTTACCTTAAACATTTATATTTAAACTATATCAAACTTATAATTGGTGATGAATATTGAATTAAATCAAACTCTAACTTGGATTGAACTATATTAAAACTCTATTTTGATGATTTTTATACTGAATTAAAATTTTATTGACTCAATGGTTCAATATTCCAAATATTTTCAGCATATTCATCAATACATCTATCAGAACTAAAGAATCCCATATTTGCTACACTTAAAACTGATTTTTTGGTCCAATTTTGTAAATGGGAATTATCATCTGGATTGGCTCTAAATCCATAAACTTTATCAACTTTTTCATGAGCTTCTAAGAAATAATCAAAATCATCAGTAACTAAATAATGATCCCCATGATTAGAAATTGATTCAATCAACGATTTAAATTCATCAGGATTACCAAATTGACCTTGTTGAATTGCATTGAATACTTTTTGTAAACGATCTGGAATTGCATACCCATTATGAACATGTTGGTGTCTTAAATTATCAACTGATTCCGCTAAATTACCGAATAAAAAGATATTGTCTTCACCAATTTCTCGAGTAATTTCAACATTAGCTCCATCAACTGTACCAATAATCAACCCACCATTAAGAGCAAATTTCATATTAGATGTACCAGATGCTTCAGTACCAGCAGTTGAAATATGATTAGATAAATCACTACCAGGACAAATAATTTCTGCTTTAGAAACATTATAATCAGGTATGAATACAACTTTTAATAAATTATCAATTGTTTGATCATTGTTAACTACATTTCCAACACAATTAATCAAATGAATAATGGTTTTGGCCATGTAATAACCAGGAGCTGCTTTACCACCAAAAATTGATGCTTTTGGTATATAATAATGTTGTTTAATATCTTCAATTGTATGACCTTGAGATAATAACTCTTTAATATGTAAATAACGATAAATCACCGCAAAAATATTTAATTGTTGTCTTTTATATTCATGAATACGTTTAACTTGAACATCAAACATAACATTAGGATCTAATTCAACTCCAGTAGTTTCTTTCGATAATTGAGCTAATCTTTTTTTGTTTTCAAATTTAATTGAATCCCATTTTTTAAGAAATTCTTCATCATCAACAAATTGTTCTAATTTTTTCAAATTACCTAAATTTGTTAAATATTCATATTTTGGATCTTGCAATTTTTCAGAAATTAAAGCTGCTAATTTAGGATTAGCTTGTCTTAACCATCTTCTTGGAGTGATACCATTAGTAACATTAGTAAAATGATCATCACCAAAAATTTTAACAAAATCTTTGAAAATTGTTGTTTTAATTAATTCAGAATGTAATTCAGCTACTCCATTAACTTTATGAGATCCAATAATAGCTAAATAAGCCATTCTAACAGACTTAACACCAGATTCTTCAATTATTGATACTCTTCTTAATAAGTCTAAATCACCAGGAAATTTGGATTCAACATATTTTAAAAAGTAAAAATTAATTTCATAAATAATTTCTAAATGACGAGGTAATAATCTACCAACTAAATCAACTGGCCATGTTTCTAAAGCTTCAACCATAACTGTATGATTAGTATAAGCAAATACTTGAACGACGATATTCCAAGCTTCGTCCCAATTTAAACCTTCTAAATCAACAAAAATTCTTTGTAATTCAACAATAGCTAAAGTAGGATGAGTATCATTTAATTGAATAGCAACTTGTTGAGCAAAAACTTTCCAATTAGTTTTATGATTTTTTTTAAATCGACGAACAATATCATGTAAACTTGCTGAAACCCAAAAGTATTGTTGTTTCAATCTTAATTCTTTACCTGATTCAAAATTATCATTAGGATAAAGTACAGAAGTAATTGATTCGGCTCTTTGTTGGGCAGCTACTGATTGTTGATAATCACCAGCATTAAAACGAGTAAAATCGAATTCATGAGTTGGTTTAGCATTCCATAAACGAAGATTATTTGTATTTTGAGTATTATAACCTGGAATTGGATAATCAGCCGCTACAGCTAAAACTCGTTCACCACCTGACCAAATTTTTTTAGTACCTGAAGAGTTTGGATCATTTTGTTCATAAACATAACCATAAAAATCGACGGGGATTTGAATTTCTTTACGGTCAATTTCCCAAGGATTTGAATATTTTAACCAATAATCAGGGAATTCGACTTGATAACCATCAATAATTTTTTGTTTAAAAATTCCGTATTGATAATTAAGACCATAACCCCAACCCGAGTAATTTTTTGATGATAAAGAATCGATAAAACAAGCGGCTAACCGGCCTAAACCACCATTACCTAAAGCTGCGTCTGGTTCTTGATGTAAAACATCTTCTAAATTAAACCCCAATTGTTTTAAACTAACATTAGTATTATCTCTTGCTTCAAGATTAATTAAAGCATTATCCATGGCTTTACCCATTAAAAATTCCAATGATAAATAATAAACCCGTTTACCATCATGAACGGTTTGTTTTTGTTGGGTATTAGCCCAATCAATAATCAAATCATCTCTAATAGTATTTGAAGCGGCCATATAAGCGGCTAAATTATCACAATTATATAAATTTCTGGCTAAACTAGTTTCTACATGTCTAATAAAACTTTTTTCAAACTCTTGAGGATCATTTATAACAGTTTTATCATGAGTTTGTTGTTTCTTATCCAAGATATTCAATTGAGAATATTTGTACCAAGTTTCTTTAGCCAGTTCAGGAATTGCCAGTTGAAATGCAATTATCTGATTGGGAGTAAACCCAGTTGAAGTTCTCTTCAACTTGGGTTTAGGCATATCACTTGGAGTCAAACTATCAGACATTGGAAAATAAAATTAAATTAAATTAAATTAAATTAAATTAAATTAAATTAAATTAAATTAAATTAAATTAAATAAAAATAAAATCAAGAATTAGTAAATACTTTCACAAATTAATTTGATTTTATAAAAGTGATAGCAAAAACAAAAATCAATAAAAAAACCAAAAGTAACAGTAATAACAGTAACAGTAATAACAATAACAGTAACAGTAAAACCTTTTAATAATCTTAAAAAAATTGTTCACCCCTTTGCGGATTTATATAGGAAATTTATCATAAAAAATAATCTTCAACTACAAGAGAGAGAGAGAAAGAGAGAGAGAGAAAAAGAAAGTGTGTGTTTTCAAAAGAAAGTGTGTGTTTTCAAAAGAAAGTGTGTGTTTTCAAAAGAAAGTGTGTGTTTTTAATCTTTGTATTAATCGGTTTTAAATTGGTAAGTGAATGAAGCGACAAATTATTATTATTGGTATTTTAAAATTGTTGTATTCATTATTATTGATATATATATTAACTAACTAGAATTATTAACTAACTAGAATTGATTATATGTGTTATATATAATGTGTTGTATATAGTTAAGGGTGTGTGGGTGTGTTTCATGGGAGTAGCAATCGGATTAAAACAGGCCATTTCGGGGTTAACTCCAGTTATTAATTGGTAAACCTCCTAAAAGGCCTCCTAAAAGGCGATTGTTCGGTTGCATATGGCTTAAAATAGATGAAACAAAAACATAAACTGTAAGAAAACCATTATTAGTATTAATCTATGTATATTAGTATTAGTCTATGTATATTAGTTTTTTTTTTATTTATATTAGTTTCTATAATTATATTAGTTTTTATTGTATAGGATATATATTACGAAAGTCAGGGGTTCATGTACAATAGTTAAATTAATTCGTGTGGTTACAATTATCGGAGTTGAATGCGCAAGAAAATAAATAAATATATAAACAAACAAATGTATATACATATATATATACATATACAAATGTATATTAGATATATATATATATATATATATGTATGTATATGTATGTATATGTATATGTATTTATATATTTATATATTATATTTATATATTATTCATTTTTTATTTATATTTATATTGTTTTGAGGTTATGTAAATGTGGCTAGATTTCGAGTTTTACATCGTGGTGAGAACCGGGTATTATCGGATGATAGCATCGTATGATGCTATCAAAATAATACTATCAACCCACGAAGCTCGCTACCAGTTATTAAATAGTAACTGTAAATAGTAACTGTAAATAAGATAGCTGTAAAGGCAAGATATTATTCTTACTTTTGTATTAGTAAACTACAATCAACCAGTCTGATTACACTATGTTAATAAAAATTGGAAATATGCTATTCTAAAGAACACATACTATATTTCTTGAAATATTTTGTTAATCTAGAGAACACATACTATATTTCTTGATCTATTTGTTAATCTTGTATCATCACCGTAAAATTATTTTAAATTACTTCTTGGTTTGACCATATGTCAAAATTCAAATCATAACTGTAAAAACACATTTGTGCTTCTATCTTCCTAAAACTACCTTTTCATCATCATTTCATGCCATCATTGCTTGGGTAATGCTTCATATAACAACTACTGGATAACTACATGGTTGATTGTATAGTTTCCAACTAGAGTAAATATATCTACTATATGTTTATCGTGGTTACACCATTATTCAAATCAATGGATACAGACTTACTTACTTACATACTACTTACATACTTACATACTTACATACTTACATCTCATATACTTACTTACATACTTTCATACTTACATCTCATACTTACATCTCATACTTACATCTCATACTTTCATGCTTACATCTCATACTTACATCTCATACTTTCATACTTACATACTTATGCATTGAAAGCAATTTGGAATAATGGTTATCATCTTTTCTTTGAGTAATGTTTATTTCATCTTTTGTTTCCTCTATACATCATTGTTCTTCAATTTCTTTATAGATTGTTGTAGTTTCATATCTTGTTTTTGTTCCATTTCCATATCTTTTCTTCCCTCCTTTGTTTTATACCCTACTGTAACTTTACTGTATTGCTCTGATACCCTTGGCTTACACTATTTTACCCCCATCTCCTGGTTTGATTGATAACCGTTGGTGGTGATACTACTTTTTATCATGGTTGACTTTTTGATGCTTACATAACTAACTCGCTACTGGCAAGATGGTAATGGTTTCTTAACCTTTGTTACACTAATATCTATATCAACAATTGACAATATTCAATTTTTATGAGTTTATCCCAATATAGAACAAGTTTAGCCCATGAGAACTCATCAATAAACTCAGCTTGTATTCTTCACAATAGTGAATATATGATTACTGGTGGTGGTAATGATTGTAAGTTGAAAATACATAATATGAATAATATAAATCAAACAATTGAATTACCTCAAATTCATACAAATCCAATCAATGGAATTGATATTGCTAATCATAATCAATGGTTTGTTTCTGGTTCCAAAGATAAAATCATTATTTATGATATAATCAAACATGAAAAAATTAATCAATATTCAACAAAATCAACCAATTTTATATCAAATAATAATATCTTAGATTGTAAAATCTTATCAAATGATTTATTGGTTTCTTGTGGTGAAAATCATCATTTAAATTTTTATGATTTAAGACAATCGGGTCATTTCCCTCATAAATCGTTAAATATTGGTAATGATAATTTGAATAGTTTAGATTATGATGGTAAAAATTTGGTTAGTTTGGCCAGTTCAAATGGCAGTATTTATCATCTTGATTTAAGAAATCAACAATTGTTAAGTTTTGAAACTGAGTCTCCAATCGTTTATTTACATTATTTTCAAGATCAATTTATTTATCGAAATATCGATGGTGATATTATAATTCATGAATCAATGGCCCAAAATTTTAATCAAAGTTTGAAAATTTCAACTGGGACTAAAGTCAATTATAAAATGAATTGTTTTATTAACAATAATTTTGTAATTAATTCAATTCCAGATAAAATTCAATTCTGGGATATTCGAAGGAAACCCCGTTTATTCGATGATTTACCTATTCAATCGAAAAATCAAGGTACAATATTTCAAGTTTATTCCAGTGATTATGATCATTTGGTTGCAACTAGTAGTGATGGTCAAATCCATATTTGGGACAATTTAAGTCAATACTTGAATGAAACATGAATAACATAGTTTACCCAAATTATAGCAAATTAAACTAACTTATAATGAGTTACATCAACTTATAATGAGTTACACCAATTTATAATAAATTACACCAACTCATGGGTTACAAACACTCATGGGTTACAAACACTCATGGGTTACAATAATCTACAGACGCATCATATGGAAAGTTTGGCTGTTTATCAAAGATGAAGCAAACTCTAGAACATACTACAGGTGGACAAGGATTTCATATTTACTTGAGCCCATCTTGAGCTATCAAATACAACTGGTTTAACGAAACGAAGCTAGTGTGCCCAAGAAACGAAGTTATAAATATCTATGAACTGAGTATGAACAAACACTCGATAATTGAAGTGGGTGGTATTTATGTGATCATACTCTTTATATCAAGTTAAGTATTTATTGATCAATTAATTAATAAATACTGAAATTTGCTGGAATTTGAATCAAAAAATTTGCCATTTTCAATGTTCAGTTATAATTATACATATTATCTGACTCCCAAGTATCTATATATCTCTAAGCTGCTACAAGAGTCGATTCTTTAAAAGTTTCATCTGTAGTGAAATTTATGGTTCGCGTTAGATTTTGAAAAATCTGAAAGTTTTCTATGTGTTGAGTATTAGTTTGTTTGTTTATGTTAGAGGAAAGCAAAGATATTGATGTTTCTATGGAACAGCCACACGACGAAATAGAAAAGAATGAAGAAACTGAGGCTAAGGTTGAAGAAAACTTTGGAAACGTAAAAGAAGAAGAAGAAGAAGAAGAAGAAATTGATGAAGAAGAAATTGATGAAGAAGTAGATAATGAGGTTGGTCAAATGAAAAATGAGTCAGATATTGAGATGAAGAATGAATCAGATGAAGAGATTGATATTAATGATCCATTCAAACCAACGACAATTGTTCTTGCTAAGGTAAAAGGATATCCAGCTTGGCCAGCCATGGTACTAAAAGAATCAATATTACCAGAAAATATTAAACGAAAGAAACCGAAAAAGTCGATTAAAAAGAAGCCTACTCGGTTTTTACCAGTACGATTTTTCAGTGATGATACGTATATATGGATGAACGAACTGGATATTAAGCTTTTGACTGATGATATGATTCAAGAATATTTCAATGTTGCTTCAAAAAAACGAAGAAGAGATAATTTATTAGAAAATGCCTACCAGTTAGCCATTGATCCACCAGATATGGATTTATTTGTTCGATATGGAAGTCGAGCTGAACCACCAGAAGAGCAAGAATTAGATCAATTATTAGCACCAATTATTGAACCAGAATCAGAATCAGAAAAACCACCAGCAACAAAGAAAAAACGAGGTAGAAAACCCAAACAGGATTCATTAGCAAATTTACGTCTATTGAAAAAACAGGAAAATTTGAAACAAATTGAAGAGAGAAAAAGGTTAGAAGCAAGATTATTAGCTGAATATGATGATGATTGGGGGATTGAAGGAGTAGATGGATATGATAAACTGGCAGGGAATTATATTTTTGAAGATGATAAACAACAGAAAAAGTTAGTAAATGTAAATTCTGAAGAATTGATAAATAAATTAACTAAATATCAGGCTGATTTTCAAAACATATATACAAAGTTAATGAATTTACTAATCGATCGACAAGAAGAAAAGATTGATGAGCCTTCTGTTTTAAAACAGCTTGATTTATTAGAGAATTTATTAAAACAGAACGATTTCCCCAAGACTATTTTGATTAAAAGTAAAATGTTACGACTTTTAATATTAACAAGTCGAAAACCCATAGAGCAGTTTCCAAGTTTAACAATCAAAAACAAAACCAATAAAATTTTGAAGAATTCTTTAGATTTGTCAGTAAAAATGAATACTATGGATGATTTAAAGGAGAAAGAAGAAACCGAGGAAGAAACTGAAAAACAAGAAATGGAAAAACAAGAAACGGAACAAGAACAAGACATAGAAAAGCAACCCAATGAAGAAGATAAGGGAAAAGAAGAGACGGAAGAAAATTCAAAGATAGAAGAACCCAAAGAAAAAGAGGAGAATGAAGAAGAAAAGGAAGAAGCAGAAGACGAAACACTAGATGAGCAAATAGGGAAAGATAATCTCGGACAAGAAATAACCGAGAATAATATTGGAAACGAAGTAAATGGCAAAATTGCCAATGGTGATTCCAATGACCATACCCATGGCTAGATAGCATAAAGGTTTTACATGATTTTTTTTAATTAAAGCCTAAAACATTACAATTCATTCTACCATTATTGCAATTTCCATGATATTGCAATGACCCTGGACACAATATTACATATACTGGGTAATAGATTAATCAAACTTTTTTAATTTAAAATTCCGTAATCACACGGTTGTACAATACACAAATCAACAACTATAATATTATACCCGTTTCCCCATATTGACAATAGACCATGTCTCTTCATGTCTCTTTACATGTCTCTATACTATTGGCATACTTACTATTGGCATACTGATTATTAATCTATCAATTAGACTCTCTACTCTCTAATAGTGTTTCTACTCTCTACAAGCGTGTTTACTCTCTACTAGTGTTTCTACTCTCTACAAGCGTGTTTAATCTCTAGTAGTCTGTTTACTAGTGTGTTTACTACTTTCTGTGCCTGTCTGTTTTCGGCAATTGTTTGCGTTCTTGCCCCGATCCGGGTAACGCGCTAAAAAGTTTTACTAATTCCCAAAAACAATAACCTTCTCAAAGAAGCAATTGATTAAAAAATTTACTAATAGTAACAGAAGTTAGAATTTTGTGGGGATAACTCAATAATAATGTATGTATACTTAATCACCTCATTCCAAAAATCATGATCTTCAATCATTCATACCTTTTTCATTCTAAAAAAATCACTTACCCTTTTGGGTACACTCACATCCACCATTTCGATTTCCTATTATGGTTTGGTTGCAAAGATGGTGTGTAGTATTGATGATTAGAAATCTAATCTTGGATATGGTTGACGATACCTAATGTCAACACGATTGCAATTGGTTCTTTATATGGTGATGCTTGTCAACTAGGTTTCATTATTGTGTTGTTGTTGTTTTTGTTTTTGTTGTTGTTGTTGTTGTTGTTGTTGTTCAACAACAACAACAACACCAACTTCCATAATAGCTTGATTTTATGAGACATAGGAATATTTTGAGAGTTATCAATGGTGGATTCCAATGGTTTGAAGGATTGTGTTGATGAAAATCGACTTTATTTGATTAATTGATTGGTTTGCGGTAAACAAAAATTCTTGTCGTGGTGGCAATTTGTCTTTTATAAATATTTCACCAAACCTTCATCTAGCAATGGATAGTATCCTTGCTAGAAACATAATTATAGTGATTCACTTTAAACGGATCCAATGACTTAGAGTGCTTTTCATTTTTATAATTTCCTTGTTTTTTTTTTCACTTACTAACATTTTTTAGATGTCTGAAGCTACTGAACCTAAATTGGAAGGGGAACATTTTGAAAATGCTAATGTAAGTGGTGCTAATGTCAATTCTAATCTTGGTGGAGACGATGATGATGATGATGAACCATCTGGCAAACAACAAAAAGAAAGAAGAAAAATTGAAATTAAGTTTATTCAAGATAAATCGAGAAGACATATTACATTTTCTAAAAGAAAAGCTGGTATCATGAAAAAAGCTTATGAATTATCGGTATTAACTGGTACTCAAGTTTTATTATTAGTTGTTTCTGAAACTGGGTTGGTCTATACTTTTACTACTCCCAAATTACAACCTTTGGTAACAAAATCAGAAGGAAAAAATTTAATTCAAGCTTGTTTAAATGCTCCAGAAGAAGGATTAGGTGATGATCAAGATAATCAATCTGACGGTAATTCACAAGAATCTCCTGAACAATCTCCAGTTGCTTCAAATCAAGTAAATAATCCTCAACAACAACAGCAACAACAAGTACAACAACAAATTTCTCAACAACGTCCAATTCAACAACATCAACAAGTACAATTAGATCCATCTCAACGGCAACCACAAGCAGTTGGTGGTGTACCTCCAGGTCATATGCCGCATGGTATGCCATATCCGGGAGGAAATCATCAACCGCCAATGCCAATGCCTCCAAATGCCTATGGAGATGCACAAGCTTATCAACAATATTTTAATAATGCTCAAACTGGAGGAAATTATCCTAATCAACAACAATTTCATTAAATTAAAAAGATACAATCTCTTTAATAAGAGTTATTGTTTAAAGTGTTGATCGAATTGCTATTGATAATTGAAAAGATTACATGAATTGAGAAATTGTAATAAGTTTCTCCTATCATTTTATAGGTTATGGAATTTTTTTCTTATATTATACAATTATTTGAAGAGATTGGAAGTTTTATTACTATAAAGATTTTCGCTGAATTGTATTTATTTTGTTTTTGAATGTTGATTTTTTTATTTTAAATTGGTTTAACCGTTTTAGTTAGTTAGCCTTTTGTTATATTTTTTTTTGTTTGTTTAATTCGTTTAGGATGTATAGTAATAATATTGAAAAGTTAAGCTTTGATGATATGAAATGAGGGAACTAAGTAAACTTTATGACTATTGAATCACAATCTATTACATCTTAATACAATTCAGGGTTTATATCCAACAATTGAGATTTGAATTTAAAAAATGGTTAAACAATGTTTGAATATGTGTAGATAAGACGATAAAAAATTTTTTAGTGAATATTCATAGAGTAGAATAGATGGGGTAATTTCGTAAGCGAAATCAGTGGTTAATCAGTCACGTAAATCAGTTGTTATAATCTCAATCAGTTATAATCTCAATCAGTTATAATCTCAATCAGTTATAATCTCAATCAGTTATAATCTCAATCAGTTATAATCTCAATCAGTTATAATCTCAATCAGTTATAATCTCAATCAGTTATAATCTCAATCAGTTATAATCACAAACAATTACTATTAATCTGGACCATAACTGATAACAACTACCAAGTAAAGCTAAGAAAAAATCAAATTTTTAATGCGAGGTTTGTTTCTTGTTTAGGAAAGGATTACGAATGTTGGGTTTAAAGTACGATATCCCTAATAAAAATGGCCTGACAATTTTATTGAATTTACAATTATAACAACAAAAGTCGAAAAAAAAAATCTGGAACTACAATTATTATACAAAACAACTCCAGTGACAAATCACAGTGACCTTAAAAAAAAAAAAAAAACGATACCAAGAAAAAGAAAAAAAAAAAAAAAATTAACAAAAAAGAAAAGTAACGATAAGATTAATAATTAATAATTAAGAGTAAATTTTTATTAAATAATTTTACTAATGCAATTTTATATTTAATAAGATAGATTAGATATTGACGGTACTCTTTCCAAAATAGGTAATGCAGCCATGAAGAATAGTAGGTTCAAGGTTTGCAACTGTTGTAGCAAATATAGTTAATAGTTGTTTGTTTAGTTGGGGGATAAATAATATTTTTCCAGACTGCATAAAAAATAGTTCAATAATTGTTAAGATAAGCCCTAAAAAAGACAAACAAAGATGTATTGTTTGTGTCAGTGTCAATGAGTTAGATTGCTATTACTAAGAATGAATCAAGAAACAAGTGAAAAAAAAAAAAATGGTAACGAAAAAAACCTAACAATAAAAATTTGATTAAGAATAACTAAAAAAAAATAAAATAAAAATCGATAGAAAAAAGAATTAAATTAAATGAAGCAACAAAAGAAAATTAAATTAAATGAAGCAACAAAAGAAAAGGAAAACAAAAAAAAACAAAAAGACAAATAAAGTAAGAAAAAAGAAAGAAAAGAAAAATAAATTAAAAAAAAAAAAAGACAGACATTGCTAGAGGCAAATCAATAAAAACTAAAAAAACTAAAAAAACTAGAATAAACACGAATAAACACGAAAACACACGAAAACACACGAAAAAAAAAAGATAATAAAAGATAAAATTAGGAAACAATGACAACCAATTATAATAATTATAATAATTATAATATTTATAATATTTATAATAATTTAACTAAATTCATATATAAAATTGAAACTTAATTCAATATTATAGTTAAGTAAAATTAATTATTATGGTTAATTATTTTAAAATCGAGGTTCGAGAAATATTTTTTTTTTTTTTTTTTGTTTTTTTTTTTGGAGTTAAAAAATATTTTGAGATTTTCAAATACAAAACAATCGTCAGGATAAATGAGATAATAAGTAGTGAATGTATTAATAATGGAAATAGAAATTGAAAGGGAAATAATAATAATGGAATAGTAAAAATCAAATAAAAAATCTAGGAAATTAAATGACAAATAATCATGGTCATCAATTTGATAGTTTAGTGGGTTACGAATTACGCCCTACATGCCACACTAAAAAGTAAAATATTTTTTGATATGCTTAAACAAAAGTAGTAATCATGCAGCTCCTTAAGTTTCTCAGCTGATATCGAAACTATAATTAATTAGATATTAGTAATAGAATTGAAATAAAGATAACAAATTAGAACCACCAACAAAAATAACCAACAAAAACATTAAATTTATTAGCACAAAAATAATGAAAAAAAACACCACTAAAAGTAAAGAAAAATGACCACATAAAAGAAAATTCACCAAAGTGAGTATAATCAGAAGACACACAATCATCAACGCAGTAGCCTGTTTCAGAAATAAATTAATGAAGAGTGTAATTGAGACAGGTGTACAGTACAAGTGTGTACAAGTGTGTACAAGTGTGTACAAGTGTGTACAAGTGTGTACAAGTGTGTGTATAAGTGTGTATGTGTAAGTGTATAAGTGTGTATGTGTAAGTGTGTAGCAAAAGAAAATATCCCCAAAAATACCCCAATAAAGCCAGGATAAAGGAAAGCAACAAACAAATAGAATTAATCAAACGAAGCAACAAAACAACACAAAAGAGGAACTAACAAAAGGGACGACCACAAGAATTTACAAGAACAAAAGGAAGTAATAATCGTAGGAAATCAATAACAAGGAAACAATAATCTAATAAAAAGAAACATCCACCAAAGAAAATATCTAGTCAAGCCATTAGTTAAATATACAAAGTTAAAGAATATTCAATCTAATGAAACTATTAGTTAAATATACAAAGTTAAAGAATATTCAATCTAATGAAACTATTAGTTAAATATACAAAGTTTTAAGAATATTCAATCTAATGAAACTATTAGTTAAATATACAAAGTTTTAAGAATATTCAATCTAATGAAACTATTAGAAAGGTTAATGAAAGTATAAATCTAATCAAACCATTAGTTACATATACATACTCTAATGAAAGTATTAATCTAATGAAACTATTAAAAAGTTTTAAGAAACTATTAATCTAATCAAACTATTATATAAGAGATTTTTTATAGAAAATATTCATTATAATCACTTGTTACATTAATTAGTATTTCAACCATGTGCAATCATTCGCAATCACACTTACATTTACACTTACACTTATTTACACTTACACTTAACTTACAATTATATTTTCACTTACACGTACACGTACACTTGTATTTAATTTATTTATTTACATTTACACTTTTATTTAATTTATTTATTTACATTTACACTTTTATTTAATTTATTTATTTACACGTACACTATTTACATTTACACTTGTATTTAATTTAATTGTGTTTTATTTGTTTTTTATTTGTATTTTATTTGTTTTTTACTTACCACTTGCAAGTGGAACCGAATTGCACCGTAGTATCGCAATGTAAAACTTTTAAAAATCAAGTTGAATCTAAATTCAGATAAATAAACTTTGAATTCACCAAATACAAATACAAAACTTTGATTGACAGAATTTAATTTCAAATTAACAATGTAAAATTAAACAATGTAAAATTAAAATTAAACAATGTAAAATTAAACAAATCAAAATTAAACAATGTAAAATTATCCCTAACGAGTTCAATTTCAAAAATAAAAATAATACTCTATTGTTTCTATTGAGTACAAAAAGAAACAATAATTTGGGTTAGCCACTGTTTGTTTAAGCTAAAGACTTGAGGTACTTGAGGTTAGAGTAGGTGAACCTTTGGTTCACCTCCTCATCAAGTTTATCTCCATAGTAACACTATTCTTAAGTATGTTTACGTATTATCAAGTCGGTTCTAGTATTTTCTAGTATTTTATCTCCCTAGCAGTGATAACTGCAGCAAGTCTCCGGAAATTCCCTAACCATAAAAAATACATAAACTTATCAAAATTTACAATATAGTTTAATATTCTACACAAAAAACTATTTCACATTAATTATAAAATAATTATCATCCACTAAATAAATAAATCCTAATCATTAATAAATCCTAATCATTAATAACTAGTTTTAGGATTGCTTTCCTAGTTGAAACTTTGAATTTGACTTTTGCCTCCTGCGGTTACTTGTTTCAAATTAAAGTTTGGGCTAAACTGTGCATATAAAAATTAAAAAATAATCTTGTCCTAAAAAATAATTGTCAGGGAATATTTTTTTAGTTTATGGGATACAATATATAATACAATATATAATACAATATATAATACAATATATAATACAATATATATATAATACAATATATAATACAATATATTACAATATATTACAATATATTATAATATATTACATCCAATATAAAATACATTTACATTACAATATAAACATTGAATACATATAAACATTATACTACAATATATTAACTTATATCATATTATATCAACTTATATTAACTTATATTAACTTTTATTACATTATATTCACTTATATTAACTTATATTAACTTATATTAACTTATATTAACTTATATTATATTAATTTTATTATACAACCATTGTATAACAATTGATTTCCTTCCATTCCATTCAATTTCATTTGATTTCATTCAATTCCATTTGATTGTCAGAAATTATTGTTTCATTAGTATTCACCTTCTTAGTTCAAACTATCCAATTGTTGCCCTTTTGCCTTGTTGCTTCAAACTAGTCAATTGTTGCCTTTTTGCCTTGTTCCTGGCTTTGTTACTAAAATTTTGATTATACAATTTAAATTTTTAATTGGGAGTGTTCTTTTTCCGGTTTCTATTACTATTTGATTCCTTTGATTACTATCGATTGATATTATTTCCATCATCTCGGTTTCACGTAATCAGCTTATTTTGTCCTAAATTTTATTGCTCCACTAGTTTTCAAAAAATTTACTTGCAACTTTGGTAATTGGTTTATTGTACTTTGTACAATTGATTTACTTACATTCTTACAAATTACTTATATTAATACAGTAGATTATGACTGAATTTCGAAATATTTGGTCCACAAGATCTTCGGCACCTCAATTATGGACCGAAGATTTAAATTCAAATCAGGTACCAAATACGAATTTGAATAATAATGCCCCAAATATCACTGATAATAATAATAATTATTATTTGAAAAGACATTCATATTCTGGTTTCAACGAAAATTTTGAATCAAAATCAACTATGAACTTAATCAACGATTATTTCACTAAAGATCCTCATAATCGAATTAAAGTTACGGTTAACTTGTTAAATCAACGATTTTTTGATGAAAAAAAATTATTATCCGATAATTATCGCTTACCTAAATTCCCAATTGATAACTCAATTCGAAATTATCAATTGGTCTTGGTGGGATTTAAAGCCGGTCGAATTGATGTTTTTTATTTACCTTGTGATAACAGACTATTAAAAAATTTACAAGTTGGAGATTTGGTAGTTGTTGAAGCAGATAGAGGTAAAGATTTAGGTATGATTTTCAAAATGAATATTTCAATTGATGAAGCAAGATTAGTAAAATCATTACATTTTCAAGAACAACAATCTGCTTTGTCAGATTGTGATCTCAATGATGAGGAATTATCATTGAAAAATTTATCAGATTTGAAAAATTCGTCAAATTCATCCCACCCTCCAACTTTACACTTTCCAAAACCAATTTTGTCTTTGGCTCAACCAAATGAAATATTACAAATTTTAAACAAAAATCAAGATGAAGAAAAAGCTTGTCGTTTATGTTTAGGTAAAATAGCCAACGCTACTATTTTACCCAAAACTTCCTCACCAAACTCGTCACCAACTGCAACTACATCAACAAATACCAATTCTGATTTATCACAAATGAAATTAATTGATGCAGAATATCAATTTGATAGAAAAAAATTGATTTTCTATTATTCAGCTTCAAAAAGAATTGATTTCAGAGATTTGGTTCGTGAATTGTTTAGAATTTATAAAACAAGGATTTGGATGTGTGCTGTTAATGGTTTACCATATGTTTTAAATGCGAGCCAAAATACTTCCCCCATTTTATCATCACCAAATAGTACTGAGAATATTGGAAATTTGGCAAATGGACGTCGAAACTCAAATGCTACGAATATGAACCCGGGTGGCAACTTCGTTCCTTCTGTCTATTCGTCAATGCCATCTTACATTAGTTCTGAACAAGTCCCTATCCATAATGACTCTTTTCAAACACCAAGGGGGTTTATGCTGGTAGATTACAATAGCTTGAATTCAATCGCACAAACTTCACTGATTCAACAGCAACAACAACAGCAACAACAACAACAACAACAAAATCATCGTAATTATTATCATCATCAGCTGCAAGACCAATATCATCAGCAACCTCTTGCTCCAACAAATTTATCTCATTGTAGACCAAGTTATTTGGCTGCGTATACCATGGATAATAATTTGCAACCAGTTAACAATTTGAATAAAACCAACTTGAATTCACAACATGAATTTTTTCAACAATTTCATCAAATTTTAGATGGTAACAATCATTTAATTCAGAATAATAGAAGACAATTAGAAGACGATTATACTATTAATGGATTGTCCCGTGGACAAAATATACCTGATTCAAATAGCAGTGAAATTGATCTTGATGCTCATAGTGATTTCAAACATTTATCGTCTGAATCATTTGTTTTGAAATCATTAGTTGATTCGATTAATCTTTAATGAAATTAAAATCAAGTATAACATTACTATAAAATAGAGTTATAATTTAAAGATGCAGGTCATTATATAGGAGTTTGTTTAATAAACTGGTTTTTTGTATTTCTTATAACTTCATTGATCTTAATCATAGCCAATTGCAATTAGTGCCAAAATCTCGTATATCTGTAATACTGAAGTCTACTCCATTGTACTAGTCATGGTAGTAGAGTATAGCTTTAGTAATTAGATCACTTCCAATTACTTCTATTTGAATAATCAATACCAAATAGTTTTTTTTGGATAAGCAATAATAATCTAGTCATCACTACGAATATATAAATTGTGTTTCACTTTCATTCAAAATCTAATTAAACTTGTAGAATCTATTAAACTATAAATTGTATAAGCTATTTTACATTATTATATCCACACTCATAACTCAGAACTGTATCTGCAAATGAATTCAATACTGTCTCTTAATTTCAGTGGAAAGTTTCATTTCATTAGTATTCAACATTTCTGAACCACAAGCCTTCCATTACACCATACTTTAGTACAATTTCTGTCATCACCATTAAAAACCCATTTCCCTAATAAATCAGTTAATTTGGAAACTTTTACATCCTGACTATCATTATCCTTCGGTAATTGCCAATCAAAGATAGAAATATTTGATTGAGGAGTTGCTAAATTAATTAATTGGCAATCAAACTTTTTTCCGATTTCAAAAGTTCCAATCTCCTGGCCCAAACCAACTGCAATAGCACCAGCTTGAGTAGCCATATATATACCTTCTTTAATAGTTAATCTGTCATCCATGTTGTTTGATTTCATAGCTATATGATGACTTACTAAAATTGAATGTTTTATAATTCCCAAAATACTTGATTCAAATCCACCTGATAAATCAGTACCTAAAGAAACATTAATTTTATCTTGATAAAGATATTTCTTGATTGGAGCTTCCCCTGAAGAAATAAAAGTATTTGAAGTTGGACAATGACTGATTGAGCAATTTTTCTGTTTAATTAATTTACATTCTGAATCATTTAAGTAAACTGCATGAGCTAAAATTGTATTGTCATTTAATAAATTGAATTGATTATAGATTTCGGCATAATTTTTACAATTTGGGAAAATTGTTTTAACTAATTCAATTTCTTGTAAATTTTCTGAAATATGAGTTTGAATAGGTAAATTATTTTCATTAGCAAAATCTCCCAAAAATTGTAATAATTCTCCCGTACAAACTGGGGCAAATCTTGGAGTTAAAATAGGTTGAACCAACATATTTCCCTGCTGATCAATATTTTTAATATAGTCAACCACCTTTGTTGTAGATTGTTTACAAGTATTAAAATCTTCCTCGTAAGATTTATATTCGGGATTATCATTCATACAAACTTTACCCACTGAACCTCTTTGGCCTAGTTTCAACAATAAATCAGTAAAGATATTGGTTGATACAGGATCAATATTTGTATAGTAACTAGCATAAGTAGTACCATTTTTTAAAGTTTTAGAAATTACTTCATTATAAACATGAAACACTAAATCAAGATTTTCACTGTTTAACTGATTTTCCATGGGGAAAGTATATTTTTTCAACCAATCCAATAATGGTATCCCTAAACCAATCCCAACATTAGGGAATTGTGAAGCATGAATATGGGTATCAATAAATCCAGGAATGAAAAATTTCGTAGATGAAGTTTCCAAAGAAACTTGAATGTTTTCCGGGTTTTGTTTAGTGCATTTCTTATAATAATCAATAATAGCTTCAGAAGTGATATCTCCATCGTAGTTATCATCGATAAAATCGATTTTACCTTGATTATCGACTCCAACAATTCGATTGAATCGAACTTGCAACTGACCCAATTGAGGAGTATCAATGAACGTACCATAGTACAACAGATAATCAATGGGTAAGAGCGCCTTAATCTCGTTTGTCATCGTCTATAATTCATAAAAAATTATTGGTTATCTTTGTTAGTTTTATACTATCAATGCCAAATTCCGATAACCAAAATTCCATCGGACCCTCCGCGGAGTTAATCAAAAAGTGAAAATTTTTAGTATTGAATCAAATAGTAATCCCATGGAGATTGAATACGATGAGATATCAAGTGAAGTGTTTAGTAAAGTTTAATCTAGTTGTATTATTGGTATTAAAAAATTAGAGAAATTTCCAGCAACAAAAATCGAACCGAGGGACCTTTAACAATAGAAAAGAAACAGTAAAGATGAAGGTAAAGAGATATTGTAAGGAGGTAGAGTAGTACTAGTGGGATACCGTAGAATGATTCAGGTATTGTTTTTGGTCTTGTTCAACTATGCCAGTTTTTTAAAAAATTTGTAAAAAACCAAAACATAGTAGAAATAAAAATACAGGGTAGGATAACAATTACAGTAACAAAACAATAACCCACAATAACATTAATAATTGTAGCATAACTAGTAATAGCATAACCATTACAATTGCAATTACAATTATAGTGAAAGCTGGTGATAAATGGTAACCAGCTTTATTAATGATTATGTCAGTGTTTTGTTGGTACATGTTTTGCAACCAACGATTAAATACCACAATTTGATATTACAGAGATTGTGACGGGTATGAACCGGGTAAAGATCAATAAGACTACGGTAACAATATGAAACAACTATGAGCTAGAACAACAGCCATAAGTTCCAACAACAACAACCATAACCTTCACTGACTATATAGAACGATAACTCTATCACGATATCATCTGTAGAATTGGAATCAGACCACTACAAATGCCTATAGTCAATACTAGAAATACAACCTAAACACGACAAGCAATACAGTCTATAATAAACGCTATAGACGACAATTTGTGCCATTGCTGGTGGAATTTCAACTTTCTCATGAACTACCCGTAGTTAAGACATAGTTAAGATTCTGATAATATAATAGCTACAAAGATTGATAATTTTTTTTTACATGAAAGGTGTATGGTTGATAATAATCACGAAAGATCATGGATGAAAAGGTAAAGTAAACCAAGGTTATTTACGACGATTGTTGCAAATTTGGCTTTGCAATTTCAAGTTCCCAAACAAGTAAAGGAATTGCCAATTCCATTTTCCAGATAACAACTAAGGTTTATAAACTCAAAAGTTTATCAAGGACTAAAGTTTATGAATTGAAAAAGGTTATAGTAAAAACTTGACACGCTTGGAACCACATTGATTAATTTAATAATCAATTAGTTATGAGATTACAAATTACATTGAACCAAACCATGAAACTTTATTTTTCCTATAAACGAATACCTGAACGAGATATTTCTTTCTCTATGTAATAAACGATTTTAGATATCGACGAAATGAATAAAATGCTTTAAAAGCAAGGGACGAAAGACTTTATTAATGAATCATTTCTAATGCATATCTAAGATCCTTATAATAATGCTGCTCCAGCTAAACCAAGAACAGCAATAAGACCAGCATTGGCAAGGTTATTGTTACCTGCAGCATTAGTGACAGTAACAGAAGGAGAAGCTGTTGATGAAGGTTTAGTTTCTTGACTAGATTTCTTGGAAGCAGAAGGTTCGGCAGTAGTTTGTTTAGTTGTAGAAGTCCAAGAAGAACTAGCTGATGACTTTTCGACTGAAGCAGAAGCAGAAGCAGAAGGAGCAGCAGAAGCAGAAGCAGAAGCAGAAGCCGAACCAGAAGCAGAAGCAGTTGATGAGCTAGCTGCAGATGATGAGCTAGCTGCAGATGATGAGCTAGCTGCAGATGATGAGCTAGCTGTAGATGATGATTTTGATGATGATTTTGAAGATCCTGAGCTATGACCAGAACAAGAGCTTTCAAAAGCTGATTTAGCGGCGTCAGCTTGACCATTTGGACATGCTGATTCAAAACATTTTTCAATATCAGAACTTAAATTAGAACAAATACAATTTAAATCATTCAATCCTGAACAATTGGATCCTTTTTCAACTTGAGCAACACAAGCCAACAAACAAGCAGGTGGAGTAGCTAAAACTGAGGAAAATGTAGATGCTAAAGCAACCAAAGTAGTGATTTTCAATAATCCGTTCATAACCTTTTAAATTTCAACGAGTGGTTTGTTAAATAAACAATTGATTGTTATTGGTGTACTAACAAATCCCAAAACTAAAAATTCTCACCTCGAAAATTTGTCGGCTGAGTGACATCTAAAAATAGAAACAATAATAAAATTCCAGAACCAGTCATAGAACAAACCAAACAGGAACAAGAGTCAATACAAACCATTAGATACATATATATAAATACATACATATATATATATATATATCATTATCGTTATTATACATTTATATCATTATCATTATTATACATTTTTATATATATAAATAATTCTTATTATTATTATTATTATTATTATTATTCTTTTTATTATTCTTATATTCTTCTTCTTATTATTATTATTAATTTATCTTCTACTATATTAGGTTACCAACGAACGTTGGATTTGATATCATGACCGTTATAGAATAATTCCAATGAAAATTCATCTAATTTAATTAAAAATAAACTAGTTAAGTCAATTTGTAAATCTCCATTAAGGTACTTTTGTAAAACATCCATACCCATTTTATTATTGATCTTGATTGGTAATTTGCCAGATTTGTAAATTCCAGGTGTAATAATTAACGTTTGCGGACTTTCCAACTCTCCTAGTATGATATCTTCATATTTACCTGTAGCTTGATAAACGTCAACATATAAATTGCTATTCTTAATTGGATTAAATAATGTCAATTCCACCGTACTACCAAATAAATGAATTGTACTTTCAATCAAAAATGGATTATCAAATTTGGGGATATCAAAATGGGATATTTTAATTGGTTTCAATAAATTGGTTATCACATTATTATCACTTGATATTGAATTGATATCAATCGATGAAGAATATCCACTTATTATATGACTAGCTAACATTTCAAATTCAATCTTATTATTATTTTTCAACGGTCCTATATTTATGATTGATTTTATAGTAGTTTGATTACGATTAATTGATATTCCTGGAGTAGTTATAGTTGTTAAATTATGATTTTTCTTAAATATTTCAATAATAATATCATTAGGACACTCTAAAGAAAATGTCTTTGGATCTATTGATATCTCGGTCATAATTTCAAGTGAATCTTTACTACTACTGACATATTCAATAACATCAATCGAAGTATTGAATGGTATCTCACTTGAATTATAACTATACCCATAATTTCCTTCAAGATAATCATAAATATTCTTCAACTGTTTAATAGATATTTCTCGTTCGAATTCAAGATCTTTTAATATCATATTGTCTATTGATAATGTTATATCAATTTCTTCAATCAAAAGCTTGATTTTAATAAAATCGTTGTCATTAAACGATGTCAATATTTCGGAATTATCGAATTTTAGGATTGAATTGTACTTTACAATCAAAGTATCATAGTCGCTATCAATTTCACTATAGTGGATAGTATTGGTAGCTATTTTATCTTGGTAATAATATACTTCTAACTGAGCATTATGAATTAAACTTAAAAAACTCAAAGAAAGAGGATTATCAAATTGAGCTTTGGTACCAAGACTGATTTCTTTATTATCAATTTCAAAATTGAACTCATCAATACTTTCCAAATTCAATGGAGGGTCATTAATATTGATCAAATTTAAACTATCAAGTTGAAAGTTTATGGTGAATTCGATTGTATCAATTAACCAAGACGGTAAATTTTTATTTTGTATAGCTTTAATTCGAAATCTTAGTATATTATCAGTAAGAATATTTTGCATTATGGTATTCAATGGAGTTTTTTCAGTATTTGAACAAATTTCATTGAGATCTTTCGGAATCGAATCGATTACCCCATATATTTCAAGTTCAAGATCTTGACCGGGTTTAATTTCAAAAGGATTTGATTTCCAACTTCCAATTTTAGAGTAATTTTGACAATTTTCAGAATAGATTTCCCATACAATTTGTTCAATTGTTAAATTCAAAAGATTACCATTATTTTTGGGATTTTCGATAATAATTTCCGCCAATAGTTGAATATTAGATTCGTTATTTTCTCTAATATTAAAAGTTTCCACCGAATATTTAGGTACCAATTGTGACTTATTAATAAGGATCTTTTCCGAAACTCTTAAGTCGTTCAAATTAAATTTTATTAATCGATGACTGATAAATCCATTGAAATAACCAGTTACATCTAATAAGACTTCTTCTTCAGGAATAGTATCCATATAATCCATCAATCTCACCACATTGTAGGGAATGGGCAATGCAGAACAGTGAAGATCAAGAACGTTTGAATATTTATTATTAAAGTTAAGTATAATTGGTTCTAAGAATGTAGAATTGGCTGCATGTAATGGATTGACATCCATAGTTGCTGGCTTAATGTAAATTTTGGTAGGCAAGTTTTGATTAATAGATATTAAGCCAATTGAAAAACCAAAAAACTTCATAATATTACATATTAATATATTACCATTATTAATATTATCATAATTAATATTTAATTTACCCGTTATATGATAATTTATTCCATAGAAATCAAAAGATTCTAAACTTATGGTATCGATTTTCACCTCAATTGATTGATCGATATAATAGTGAACATTTCTAATAAACAACCCAGCAAGTAACAAGAACGTTGATAAAGCAATTAAAATAATTATTAACCAAGTAAATCGATGCTTTATAATTGGCTTTTTTGATATTAATGGCGTTGTTTCCAGAATTATATCATTAAAATCTCTTGTACTTTCCGAAACCTGTCCAGTATCCTCTCGACTATTTTCATCAGTGTAATTATTAACCATATTTGATTTAGTATAATTCAACCCCAATAATTGAGGTTAAGTAAAATTACCCTTTAATTTCGCACAAAAGTTTTGACAGGTTAATTGATAGCGCAATATAATGCAAGATGATAATTTTAGTGGATAATTGGCTATGAATGTTCCATGAATGAATTGAAATTCAAACCTTTGCTATTGAAAGATTGTAATGGTATTCACTGATTTATTTTACTTCATTAGCTGATTAGTCTTTTATGGAATGAATTTTTTGTTGAAAACCTTGAAGACATTGTCGTTTGGTACCAGTTTTAGGAGATCGTTTTGTAATGGCTGTAAAGTGCTAATTGTACTTGGAAGCAATCAATTCAGCCAAACCAATTTGAATTTCAAATCGGTGAACTCATTAATATTATACAACTAATTCCTAACAAAAGTTTGATAGTTGCCAAAATTTGGAATTTTGTATATTTCAAGTTGTTGAGTCCAGCAGAAGGTAAATTTCGGCTCTCCAGGAAGATAATTGATTCCAATAATAAAGACTAATTGAAGTGGGATATTCATAAATTATCTGTCAACTTTACTGATTATTTCTTATAATAACAATCTATTTGATTTTGTAGTATTTTCTTCCAGATTTGAAAAACAATTCTATTCGAACATCTGAAAGTATTAAGCACTAGCTGTAATCATTGGAACCGGTCAGAATCAAGATTAATCTTGGAATGATATTAAATCATAATCTAGCTCTTATTCACCGCAAATTTGATTAAAAAAAAAGATCTACAACAAACACAAATACCTATTCTCAGAACCACTAGGTCTACCTAGTTTTAACACTCTAAACCTCTTGAATCAATTGTATGGTGATATAAATTCAAAAATTCAATTTTTTTTTATAAAACCAACTCTAAATCAGCCAAAAATTGACCGATTTACTTGATTTTAACACGAATACCCATTGTACCCATTTCAAACAACTAAAGCAACATTAGACCCTTGTATGGCTTCATTGGTATCATTTGGTGGAAAAAAGTGATTTTACAGCATTTGCAAATTGAAAAGTTCATACGCGTACTGGTTAAATTTTGGTGATGTTTTGGTTTATTTAGGTTGTTGACGATATGTCGGGAAACTACTATGATATAGATGATATTTTAGCGGATGGGGAGAAAATTCCATGTCGGTTTAGTATAACGGTTCCGGGATTAGGATATTTGGAAGGAAATCCTGGTAGAGCTATTGATAAAGATACTCAACTAGAGTTATCAATATGGTTAGCTGAAATTCTAGCTATATGTGAAATTGGCAGCAATAAGCAAAGCTTCATTGATTTGATAGAGCCAGATTTCATTAGTAGTCAGGTTTTGAACGCTATTAAAACAAACAGTACTACTGTTGATTTGCATAAGCTATTACCAAATTTTTATCGAATTATTGAAAAATGGTGTACCATGTTTAATGATGAGCAATTAATAATGATAGTCATGGACTTGTTGAAGAATAGAGCTGCAGAAATTAACAACTATGCTAATAATACCAATAAAAGTATCAATAATGATTTCATTTATACTCTAGATGAGTTTGAGAAAAAACTTTATAAACTAACTTCTGATTCGAATAAGAATATGAGAAATTGGTTGAAAAATTGACCAGATACGTTGTTGTTTGTTTAGACTGACTATTCGATGATCTAGTCGACTTTTTGCTGAAGTTGATACTTGAAAATATATGAAATTAACAAACTAAAAAATTTACAAGATAAACTTAGAAAATTCAATCAAATCATATACGGTTACAAGAATCAAATGATTCAACTTAATTTGCAACTATGCAAGAATCATGAAAATTACCTAAACTAAATATATGGTGCATAATTATTTGAGGAAGGTTTTGATTTTCTTCTTTCCTTGGTTTGTAAAAATCAATTTAAAGATATTTACATTTGAAAATTCAACTACAACTTCTTTGATTACCCACATTTGAAACAAACAAGGGAATTGTTGGTAAATGAACAAAGATCTCCATAAAAGCATAAGGTTGGCTAATACGTTGAATCAATTGATTTTCAAATTGAACAAGGTTTAAAAAATTAATTTCAAAATTGGTTACATTTAATTTTAATTAGTTATTATGATTTATGACCTATTAATATACATATTTATTACAATTATTCGAATAAACCATCCAATCCTTCATCACTATCTTCAATAGTTTCTTTAGATAATGGTCTTTTCTTTTTCGATTTACTTGATTGTTCATCGTCATCCAATTTTCTTTTAGTTTTACTTGATTGTCCATCAGATTTTGTTTTGCTTTTGCTGGCCCTAACTTCTTCATCCGATTTGTTTTTACCATTAGCATTTCCATTTCCTTCTTCATAGTCGGTTTCCTGAGCACTTGCTTCATCATCACTATCAGCGATCTTCTTCTTAGATTTCTTCTTTTTCCCTTTCTTAGCTGGTGATTTATTCTTCGATTTCTTTTTATCTTTACCATCATTTTCTTCATTAAATAAATTGTCATCTTGATCACTTTCTTCAATAACATCCATTCTTGCCTCTTCTGCCCATTTTTGTGCTTCTTCTTGTAACTTAGCTCTTTCCTTTGCTAATTCTTCTTCCTTCAATTTCTTAGCTAATAATTGCTCTTCTTCTTCTTTCAAACGTTTAGCCAATTCTTCCTCTCGAGATTTCTTAGCAATTTCTAACTTCTCGTTTAATTCATTAACGCTTGCTTTAGTTTCTTCAAGACAGGTATTCAATCTGTTCAATAATGTGCTTTCACCCAAAGTAGCCCTAGCCTTCAATTCAGATTTGGGGTATGGTGGGTGTTTCTCATCATCAGATGCTAAAGCATTTAATGTTTCAATACCTGATTGTAAATCAATAATTGCTTTTTCAATATCATCAATATTTCTTTGATTAATTGGAATCTTTGTAATAAATTCCGCAATTTGAAATTGAACGTAAGCTAAATTGAATCTTATTGATGAAGCAGATCCAATGGCATGTTTCAATGCTAATTCTGTATATTCGATTGATTTTTTTAAGTAAGGTAAACTTTTCTCCGAAATACCTCTTAAAAACCATGATCTACCCAAGAAGGATAAAATTCTTGAATCAGTTCCATCAGTGAATCTACCTAATGCAATTTCATAATTCTCTATACCTTTACTATAATTTTTCAAATCAACTAATACATGACCCAAATTCAAATAAACAGAAATATCGTTCAATGAATCTCTTATTTTTCTTAAGATGTCTAAACCTTTATGCAATTCTTTATTTTCAATATATGAAATAGCTAAACCTTGAGCTGCATATACGTTTCGAGAATCAATTGACAATACTTTTGTGAATAATTCAATTGCTCTAATATAATACTTTTTCCGTTTTTCGTTTTCTTGAGAAGAAGTTGATTTGATGTCTCTTGCCATAATGCAATAAATATTAGCCAAAGAAATTAATGCGTAACAATCATGAGAATCATATTGAACTAATGTATCTTTTTGATGAGTAGTATCAGCATCTGGTTTTAAACCAAGTTTTTTTCCGAAATTCTTTACAAACCAACCATAAAAAGATCTGATTTCCAATTGAGAGGCATTTGATGCAAGCAAATCTTCAATTTCTTGCTTAATTTCCTCTTTAGTCAGCTTGTTTGTAGCCACACTGTCCAAAAATAAAAGCCTTAATTTTGCTGAAAAATAATTTGGACATTCTTTGAGTATTTGCTCATACAATTCAATTGCTTCTTTCAGATCAACCGATTCTTTAGCTCTTGCCAAATTATAATTCACTGTAATTTTCAAATCATTAGGTAAATCCATAAGTACATCACCATCAACACTTTTGAATTCAGTATCATCCAACTTCTTTAAAGCAATTTCAAAATTTTCCAAAGTGCTCTCAGTGTTATCTCTTATAAAATTGAATACACCAATATTATTATAAACTTCCAATGGTGCATCCATATTAATCTGTTTTCTTGATTCAATTGCCTTAGTTAAGTAGGTCAATGATTGACCTATATCTTTCGGTTCATACAACTTACTCAAAATTAAGTAAGCATTGAGGGCAACTGGTTCACGTTTCATAAATTCAGTTGTTTCGTCACTATTACGTGAAGGAATTCCTCGATTGTTAGCTAATCGCAAATATCTTTCTAGTATAGAGATAGCCTGTTCCTGTTTTCTTCTTGATTTATGTTTCGAGTATAATACTCCTAAAGAATAATTAACTTCCAAACACTTTGGGTTTGTTTTTAAAATTGATTCATAAGTCATGATGGCATCTTCTAAGGAACCACGATTAATTTGAGATTGTCCTAAACCCAGTTTAGCTTGTAAATTATTTTCATTAAATTTAATTGATTCATTGAAATACTTTTGTGATTGAGTGAAATCTCCTTTTGCAAAAGCAACTTTCCCTGACCATAATGAACATTGGGATAAAATATTTGATTGATGATTTGAGATTTTCCCGACATTTTTAACTTTAACATTACCAGTAATATCATTAACAATTTTTGCAATAATTTTTTCAACTAAATCATAATTTTGTTTTGAAAAATAGTAAGATACAAGAACTAAAAGTATAGCAGAATCAGTGGGGTTTTGATCATAGAGGGATGAAGCCATTTTCATACATTCTTGATAATTTTTCATAAATAACTCATCATTAGTTGAACTTGTAAAGCAAGAATTAAATTTGGCTAAATTTAGTAAAATTTTTGCTTTGTAATTATTTGGATTAATTTCCAAAGCTCGTTGCCACGATTTTAAAGCCATTTTTTCATCTTTTAAAAATTTAAAACAAATTCCAATACCAATTCTTGGATCTGGTTGCATTAAAGGATTCAAGATTAAAACTTGTTGATACAATTTTAAAGCAACATTATAATTTTTAGATTTATTTAAGATAATTTGAGCTTTCCCCATCAAAGCAAAACAATTATTAGCATCAATTTTCAATAATTTATCAAAAATATTTAATGAATCATCAAATTTATCTTGAAATAAATATAAACAGGCTTTTGATAATAAATTTGAAATTTTATTTGATGATTCAATATTTCCAAGATATTTAATTTCATTACTAGCTTTTTTAATATATTCCTCTTTATCAATACCATAAGCTACAAATTTCAAGTATAACCAACTTAAATATGAATGAAATGAAATTTTATCATCATCATTAAAAAAATCAGTATTTAAGGCCGTTTCGACAATCACCAATGATTCTGGTAGCTTTTTAGCTTGAATATATGCTGTAGCAATTGCAAACCAATACTTCTTATCACATCTTTCTCCTTGTAAAAAACCAATTAATTCTTGAGGATCATCAGGTAATTCTTCGACTAAGTTGATAGTGACAATTTCTCCATTACTCAAAGGAACATCCAAATTTACGGTTGAATCAACACCATTAGATCCCAAATAATAGGAGATATCCACCGGTTCTTCCATTAAAGCTGTTCCTATCAACTCAACTACCACCAACTTGATTTTACAACCAAACTCGTTCACAATTTTTTTCATCACAGAGGTCACGTGAATATCTCTATAAATTACAATTAACCATAAAAATATGAAGCTAGACAAAGATTAAAAGCGGTTTGACGACTATGACAAGCATTTAATGTAAGCTAAGGTAAACTTTAATAGTTTTGTCAAAAAAAAAAATTGAAAAACGTTGAATTTTTGGCGAAAATTGATAAAAAATTGTTATGAAAGTACGAGTTTACTTAGTGATAAACCCGATTTGTGTGGTACGATACCTATGATTCAAACATAGTACCTGCTTTCAGTTTCTAATTATGCTTGAATTGTTGCATGTTGAAATTTTGATAAATTTTTTATAGTTTTTTGGAAATGATATCTTTTAATGATACTTCTTGGTAATAATTCTTCATGATGCGATATCTCTTCCACCCTTACTGATTCTTTCAATTAGCCTAGTACTCTATTTACATTTATTACACTCTAGTTAAAATACAATCTCTATAAATTAATCCTGTTTGAATGCTGCCAGCATGCATTGCTCAAACTCGCTTTTATTAGTACAACATTTTGATTTCGATCCTTGTCCTTCATTGTAGGTTGGTGTGTCTATGGATCCCAGTAGTATCTTCTCTAACTGGGAAGTTGAACTTTGACTAGATGGTATGGATCCTTCTTTGGGTTCACTTCCACAACATGTTTGTTCAGGGGACATGCTTTTACTTCCACAACATGATTGTTGGGACGATATATTACCACTACCAGACGAAATATCTTTGTCTGAATGTCGATCGCGTAACTTTGTTTCCGATGATTGGACCAATGTATCTTTCTTTCGACAACAAGAGTTGTCTTTTGAATTATTTTGAATCAATGATGCTAAATAATCATTGGATACTTGTAGGTATTGGTGCGTAGTTTGATTGCTATTAATATTATTATCAATATGGTTATTAGGATGATTATTAACAATAAAATCATGGTTATTTGTTGGGGTTTTCGGTTGTAACTTCAATTGAGTTAAACCAGATATAAGTTGATTAGGACGCAAATTAATATCAGGTAATTCTGCTAGTTGTGATAATAAATTGGCATCATAGTTCATGGAAAATAACTCGTCTAGTTTTAGTCCGTTGATAATACCATGCTTTTCACAATTGGTACAATCACAACCATTATCAGGACACGAGCAAGAATTTGAAGGGGAATCGCCCGATTCTATTCGATTATTGACGAGATTATATGTTGATGGGATTTTTTGATCTATATTCAATGATAAATCCATCCCAGGATAATTTGTTAAATTCATAGGTCCAGCACCAGCCGATAATTTAGTATTGTTAACAGAATAATTATTGATATTATAAGAATTTGATCGATTTTCGATAGAATCATTATTTTTCATTTCCAAATCATGGTTTAGCATCACAATAGGATTACTTCTTATACCATTATCGTTATAATCTCTTGCCAAACCATTATTACTTGACAAACTATTAAAATCACCATTATTTCCCAACCCTTGGAAATTATTAGTACCTCCGATGGCATCAATTTTACTATTGATTCCCATTATAGTATCATTGCCTCCTATACCATCATTCTTACCATTATGTGCCATGATAGTATTGTTATTTGCCATATTGTTGATGATGTCATTATCATTTATGGGAATATTATGAACCTTACACCCGGGACAATTACAATTGCCATCACATAAACATGAGCCTAACGAGCAATCGGAGAGATTAACCAAATTTTTAATGTTTTCAAGTTTAACATCTTTATCGACTAAACTCTTATCATTTTTCAAACGATTTGATAAATAAGTTTTCAAAATTTTCGATTTATTTACTGATTTCTTCTTATTTGAACAACCACATGATTTCTGAACTTTATTTATATCACAACCACAACCTAAAGTTACCACGAAACTATCTTTTGTAATAATTGGCGCTGGAGGTCGAATATTATCATTAACAATATAAGGACCTAATAATTTACCAGTTTCAATGTCAATAACTTGCTTTTCCGATGCTTTCACCACGATAATAGCATCTTTCTTATTCAGGGTCAAAGGTTTAATCTCTTCAGCGAAAACAGCAATTCGATGATTAGCATTTCCATTTGCATGAACGTTGGGCCTTCCTTTGGACCTTACTTGAAGCAAAGGTCGAGCATGATGTCGACACAGCGAAGATCGGTGACCTCGTATACATTCCATACACGAATACTTAATGTCATCTATCAAGATCATGACATATATCGCTACCTAGTCGAACAAAATATTTTCACCTCTAATAAAACAATGAGCAAATTAGTTACCAAAAAGAACAATAGACAAAGAACAAGACGACACAAGACAAAGAAGAACAATAAAAAGAAGCAGAGCAAGTACAAAATAGTATTAGTATTAGTAGTAGAAGTATTAGTGTTAGTGTTTGTGTTAGTGTTAGTATTAGTGTTAGTTAGTATTAGTGTTAGTTAGTATTAGTGTTAGTTAGTATTAGTGTTAGTTAGTATTAGTGTTAGTGATAGTATTAGTACTAGTATTAGTATTAGTATTAGTACTAGCATTAGTAATAGTATTAGTATTAGTGATAGTATTAGTATTAGTGTTAGTGTTAATTTTAGTTTTAGTATTAGTTTTAGTTTTGGTATTAGTTATAGTATTAATTTTAGTACTAGTTATAATATTTTAGTAGCGATAGAAGGCAATGACAACAGAAGGTATTCAAATACATTTATTCGATGTTTGAGTTTGTCAGAAGCGATACTAAACTTTTATGCAAAATCTATTGATTGATTGATCAATCAATGAATGAGTGTAGTTGATTACCCCAGAAAAGACAAAGATCCCCAATTCGGCGGCGATATAAGAAAAAATTCCAGTGAATTTATCAAACACCTCTACAGAAGATTCACCTACAGTAGTAGTGGTTGGAGTTTGATATAAGACATTATTATTGCTAGCTCTATTCTATTTTGTTAGTGGTGGAATTTTATAATTGTATGCGATGAGCATCGCATGATAACGATTAACTTTTTTAAAATCAATAGTTAAGATACCACGACGATGCTTAAGGTAATCGAAGATATAGTCGGGGATGTAGATGGAGTAGCTGACAATAAGATCAACTATGATGATGCTATCCAGTATTGGTCTAATGTACCTGCTTCAGTTGATGGAGTATTGGGAGGATTTGGTGAAAAAATGTCAGTACCCAAAGCCGATATAATTGGATCGTCAACATTTATTAGGAAATTACAAACAAGAATGCAATATGATGGTGAAAAGCTAACTATAGATATGGGTGCCGGAATTGGCAGAATAACTCGAGATTTTTTATGGAAAATTAGTGATAAATGTGATTTATTAGAACCAGTAAAACCATTTGTTGAACAAATGAATCACGAATTAATTCAAGTAAAACAAAAAGGCAAATTGGGGGATATTTATGATATAGGTATGCAAGATTGGAATTGTGCCCCTAATAAAATTGGAAAATATTGGTTAATTTGGTGTCAATGGTGTGTTGGTCAATTACCTGATGATGAATTAGTTGAATTTTGGATTAAATGTAGAAATGCTTTAATTGAAAATGGAGTAGGAACCATGATTGTTAAAGAAAACATTTCTCCTATAGAGGATATTTTTGATGAAACTGATTCTTCTGTAACAAGAACTGATGAAAAATTTAGGCATTTATTTAAGCAAGCTGGGTTCAAGTTAATCGCATCTGATATTCAAAAAGGGTTACCAAAAGAATTATTCCCAGTAAGAATGTACTGTTTAAAAGCAGAATATTAATCGCCCATGACAAACGAACAAAATTCAAACCATAGTTGCAATTGAAACCATATAATCATCTTCTTTAGGTGAAACATACATTAATGGAATATACAACCAAGTCAAACAAATCGAATCGATTAAAATCTCTGTTTTCAATGAAATTGAACGGTTCATAGAAATGACCAATTTAACAAAAGAACCTGATCCAATATCTAGTTTTACAAATTGACAACAATATATTACATTAAATACATGGAAATCAAATCATTCTATATATCAAAAGCGACTTTTCTATCTACTCTATTTTTTCGAAGTTTCCATAAACTCTTTTGACAAACATCGACTCAATTTCATTCTTGAACCCTTGAGTGTACAGTACAGTGAAATAGTATTTGATTTTTCCACTAGTAACAGCCAAAGTAAAGTTTTATTCAATGGGATGAGTGAAAAAATGAGGAGCTTACAGGTTTCTAATTACTCAGAAAGTCATCTATAACTAAAGAAGAGAAGCTTTTAACTCCATCTGAAGAAAAAAAAAAGTTACCAAAAAATTATGTCAATCCAAAACTGGTTGCAAAATAAAGCAGGGCAATCTAAAAGAAATTGGCTTTTTTCGTCAATTTTTTCAACTTTACCAACAAGAAGTATAATATGTTCACAGACAAGGTATGATAAAATAAAAAATGTATTTTCTATATGTCATTTAATGATAAAAAAAAACTATAATACATGATATATACTTATAATATAGTACCTGATAATATGTCGTCACCCATTCAATTTTATTTTTATTTTTTAATTATTTTTTCCTTATTGTTACTGCAAGATAAGTTCAAGCAGTTTTAGTTCTAGTAGTAGTAGTGTTTAAAATTTAATTCTATTGTTGTTTTTATTTGTTCATGTTTTATTTCTTTACAGTTCATACTACTCTTTGTTTTGAAGGCTCGAATGGGAAAAGCAATGCCATTAAACCAATTACTCCCACCAAAGTACCACAAATCCAAATTGGTACTGAAGTGGTTGGATCTCCAAAGTAACCAATAAGGGCGACCATACACCCGGAAACTCTTGTAAGGGCAATGCATAGAGCATTTCCGGTAGCTCTAGCCGATGATGGTAACACTTCGGGAGAATATGCATACAAAACACTGAAATAGATATAAATGGTTGCAAAAGATACTGAAGATAATGCCACATTTTGAGCTCTAGTTCTTACGGCAGTATAACCGAAAAAAAATGCCATTGAAGTAACACCACCAATACACATAACACCACGATGACCTAAAGCTGGTATATAATATAACATTCCACCTACCATAATTGGACCCGAGATTGAAACCACATTTGAAATAATATTATCACGATAAACCCCATAAGTATCAGTAGCATCAATTTGGCCACCTCTTTGTTTTAAATATTCTGGTAAGAAAGAAATATATAAAGGATAAGCAATTCCCAACATTAACCAAGAAGCAAACAATAATGCGGTTGATCTACCAACTTTACGATTACCAAATAAAATTTTAATATGACTGCAAACTAATTTTACTGTTCCTGAGAAAGTACGATCATCACGATAATCATGATTTGAAGTAATATTACCACAATTTTTTAAATCATCGACGGTTAAATCACATTTTCTACCATATTTTTGAGCAATTGATTGTAAATTTGCAACTGCTTCTTCATCACGATTATTAGAAACTAAAAATTTTGGAGTTTCTTTTAATCTAACTATTGTCAATCTTAAAATTGCTAATACTAAAACAATGGCACCATTAGTATAATAAACATATCTCCAACCTTTGTTTTCGTGCGAAGGACATGATTGAGGGGTGGTATTATCATCTACAGTACAAGAATATTTTGGTAAAAATGCAAACGCCAATAATACTGCTACTGTTTGACCTATCCCCCAAAAAAGGGCAAAAAATGTTAATAACCATTGATCTTTATGAGCTAAAAATTCAAGGAAAACACAAGTATCTAATACTAAATTCCCCCCTGCAGAAAATGCTCCTAAAAATACAAATAAATTATAAGTTGCAAATGTCCCCATCATTCCTCCCATAATTGTAAATATAGCTGATGTCAATAATGATAAATTAAATGCCAATCTTCTACCAATTAAATCTCCTGATAATCCCCAAAATAATGAACCTGCTAACATCCCCCCATATAACATAATATTTGAAACGGGGAACTTATATCCAAATTGAGCATTAACAAACTGACGAACATTAGATTCAATAAATGTAAGTTGTGAATCAGTTGCGTAACCCATTCCGTTTAAAAAAAATAATTTTAGGTGGTAAGGAGTAAAACCAATTTGATCTAAAGCATTATTAATTAATTTCATCTTCATAGTCATTACTGAATCATCACTATTATCTAAATCAGACACTTCACTTTGACTAGAAAATGCTTCATAAGATTTTACTGAAGCCTCACAGTAACGTTCCGGTTTCTCACCATCTTCACTTTTAACTTTTTCTATAACCAGTGACATTATTATTGCAATAGAAATGAATATACTACAAGAAAAGAAAAGAAAAGAAAAAGAAAAAGCTATTAATCTAAAGGGATTTGATCTTGATTATATATCAATAAATATTTCAATATCATATTGCTCCAACTGTTGCCAAAAAAAAAAAAAAAAAAAAAAAAAAAAAAAAAAAAAAAAAAAAAAAAAAAAAAGGATTAAATTTAAAGGGTTTTGATTTTGATTATTTATAAAAAAAATTTTAAAAAACAAATTGCCCCAAATTCTCCAAAAAAAAAAAAAAAAAAAAGAAAGAAAAAAAAAACCGAAGAAAAAAAAAAAAAATTGAAATCCAAGCTCTATACGTAATCAATGCTTGAGTAAGTTGAAAAATAATTAATTTGAAAGTTAAAATTTGAAATTTAAAAATGTGGTATAATTTTTATAAGGAATGTAGTTTTTGAAATATGAAACATGAAATGATTGATCTTAAAAATAGGTTGTTACAAAAACAATTTTTAAAGTTGACTGGTTTCCCATTTTTAATTATTTTCATTCTATCGGATAAATCAATAAAATACTTGCTGGTATACAAATGGCAATCAATATTCGGTTAACAGTAATTCTTTTTAGGTTGGTATGTGGAAAACTAAATCATTTATTTTTTATAGCCATTTGCGTTCACTAAGGCTAAAACGCGCAATGACGTAGTTGTTATTTTATCCATTCATAACCGATGCATTATTATCCTTTTTGTAAAGTCTTAGCCTACAACACCAAGTTTAGCAATCGTAAGCAACTAACAACACAAAACTATGGATATACATCACTATCGGCACATTATTTTACTAAAAGTAATAATAAAAATTTATTAAAAAAATGGATTAAAAAATGTGTTAAAACAATTTATTAAGAAAAATGTATTGAAAAAACGGATTAAAATAATGGATTAATAAAATGGATTAATAAAATGGATTAGAATAATGTATTTATGGATATGTATTCGTAGTTGTATATGTTTGCATCTATTAGTATGTATTTATTATGTCTTAACTGTTTGTATTTATGATGTCTTTATAGTATGTATCTATTATGTATTTATATGTATTTACTATGTATTTATTAGTATTTGTATGTATCTTTGATCTTATGGTTGTAATCCTTTCATATCACTCTTTGTTTGGATGGTTCAAATGGGAAAAAGAGGGCAATCAACCCAATTAATCCGACACATGCCCCACAAACCCAGATGGGAACTGCAGTACTAGTATTAGCAAAATAAGCAATAATTGGCACAATAACCGTTGCTATCCTAGTACACAACAAACAAAGTGCATTACCAGTGGCTCGAGCCACTGATGGCATGACTTCTGGTGTATATGCATATATAACCCCATAATATATATACAAGGTAACATAAACACATGACGTCATGGCCACCATTTGACTACGAGTCTTGACTTGAGTGAACCCAAACAAGAATGCCATAGTTGATAGACCACCAATACAAAGCACACCTCTTCTACCAAGTATGGGTACGTAATATAATAATAATCCTGCAATCATGGGACCACCAATTGAACTAACATTGGAAATTAAATTATCTCGATAAACTCCATGAGTATCAGGAGCAGAGATTGATGCCCCTCGAGTAGCTAAATAAACTGGTAAAAATGACGAATATAATGGATAAGCAATTCCTAACCCAAACCAAGATATAAATAATAAAATTGACGATCTTGCTACCTTTTTATTAGAAAATAAAATTGAGATATGAGATTTAACTAATTTCGAAATCCCAGTAAAATCTCTTTTTTCTCGATAATCATGATTTGAAGTAATTGTTCCACAATTTTGTAAATCTTCCAACGATAAATCACATTTTCGATTATATTTTTCAGCTAAATTTTGTAAATTTCTGACTGCTTCAGCATCTCGATTATTAGCCACTAAAAATTTGGGAGTTTCAGTTAATCGAATTACCGTTAATCTTAATACTGCCAATACCAACACAATACTACCATTAACGTAAAACACATATCTCCAACCTTTATTTTCATGAGATGGACAAGTAGCTGGAGTAGTATTTTCATCTACAGTACAAGAATAATTAGGTAAAAATGCATAAGATACCAACACAGCTATAGTTTGACCAACCCCCCAAAAAAGGGCAAAAAATGTTAATAACCATTGATCTTTATGAGCTAAAAATTCAAGAAAAACACAAGTATCTAATACTAAATTTCCTCCTGCTGCAAATGATATTAAAATAATAAATAAGTTATAACTTGCAAATGTCCCCATCATCCCACACATTATTGTAAAAATCGCCGATAATAATAATGATAAGTTGAAAGCTAATCGTCTTCCAATTAAATCCCCCGATAATCCCCAAACTATTGCTCCTAAACACATTCCAACTCCATAAGTAATTGCTGATACGGGGAAATCATACCCAAATTGGGCATTAACAAATGTTCTCACATTTGACTCTATATAAGTTAGTTGAGTATCAGTGGCATACCCCATTCCCGATAAAAAAAACAATTTCAAATGGTATGGAGTAAACCCAATTTGATCTAAAGCATTATTAATTAATTTCATTTTATTTGATAAAATAGCATCATTCAGTTGAATATTCATATCTTGCATCAGGTCAGATTCAGCATAAATCGAACTATGCTCCAATGAAACATCATCCTTAGATTCCAATTTATTGTCGTTTTTTTCGAAATCCACCATCTCCATCATGATTACTTCAACAAACCTATGTAATTTGGTTGATGAAAATTTATTCAAATGTTCTTTATTACTGCAAAGTTTTTTATCAAATATTGTCCATCCCGATAACACGGGTATGTCTTGTTAATTATCGCATTAAAAAAATTTTTTTTAAAAAGTTAAATCTTAATAAGAAATTTTCCATACCAAATTTAAACCATTTTACGACGATCGATGGGGGACTCAAGTTGGAAGTAACTTAAATGGTTACTTTAGTGAGAAAAACAAACAACAAACAAACCCTTGTAGAATTTTTATCATTTTAACATCATCATCTAGATTTAAATTAAAATCTCATTAAATTTAATGATTGCTATATACCAAATTTGAACATGTGCAATTTGCATCAATGAAAATTTATTGGCTGACATTGTCTCTGTTCAATAACAATATTTTGGCTATCATGATTTACAAAAGTAATTCAATCCAAACTAAGCCCACTTTCTTGGCTGGGCCAAGTAATCATTTGGTTTGTTATTTTTACCTCAAGAGTGTGTTTTTTTTTTTGGGAGTTGAAAAATCAATCGTATGATTGGTTCAGTAAATTCTAAACTTTTATTACGTATATTGATAGTTTGCTTTTGATTGGCTTATAGATACATCATTTCTTGGTATGTATCATTGTAGATAGTACCTTTTCTACAGTTGCAATTTCGAGTAGTTGAAATGTGGTGTGTTTCTATCAACAATGATCCTTCTCACTATGTTAAGATTTCTTCAGTGGGGTGCATGGCGGTATATCATTTAGATATCGGCTCCAAGTCAAATAAAAACAACTCCTAAATGAAAAATTATTTCCGTGACACGATCTGTATTGAATTGATGTCAAGGTTACTTAGTTAATAGCAATGTAATTTCCAATTGGGTTATGATCATTTCATGTATAATTACTAAAAAAAAATGGGTCGTATGGGTTTGTGTTATTGGTGAAAATCTCAAAATAACCGGAATTCGGCATCTATCCTCATGTCAGATACCGAGATGATTAAAGTTTTTCCAGTATGTAAGATGTGCTAAATAAAACTTGAAATATGGTGAAACTATCAATACCTTTGTAAATCCATTCTATCGAGATTCCTCTCAAAGGTTTTCGATTTGTCAAAAAAATGTAAATCCTGGTACTAAAAAAAATACACATCAACCCAATCTGTTTTTGATGGTGATGGTAAGAACCAAAACTGAAATACCTGTTTACTAATTTTCGGTTATTTTGGACTTTTCTAAGGGTTTAATTTAGAACCAAATTGATTTATATACTTTTCAGCTTAAAACCCAATTCGATTTGAGGTGGAATCTCATATTAGAATGTATTCTCGAAATTAATTGATTTGGCTAGCCTGAATTGACATGTTTAATATGACATTAATATGACAAAAAAACGTTCAAAAAAGATAATGCATCTTGAATTCCGCCTGTTTGCAAAGTAAATTTTCATATCAGTTTGTCATTCGGGATTCATGCTGAAAAGTATAATAACGAATATCTTTAATAGTGGCATTTAGTATTGTTTTTGTATTGAGCTTATTCATAATCATCAATGTAAATTTCTCTCATTCTCATAACCTCATCAAACAAGCTATTATTACCAGTGTTACTGCTCAATCTTACGATTATATCATCAGACTCCCAACCTTTACTTTCATACGTGAAGATGTTTTCTTGAATTTTTTGTAATTGATTATAAAATTCCAAATTTTCGTCAATCAATTTTGATGTCAATTTAGGAATTTTTGAATTTTGTAGAAGAAAACCTCCCCCGGTCTTTTCAAATATGTTGAAAACAATCGATATAAAAGTCAATAAACTGGCGATCTTTGTACTTAATCTTGAATTCAATTCACCTAAGTTGACAGGATTGTTTGATAGATTTTTTGATGATGATCTTAAATGATATTTTATTGGATCTTTTTCAATATCATGACACAACTCATATAACCAGTATAAATCAAATTGATCAGATTTCGGATAAGGAATCAATTTTGAATACTTCCATTCACCCAATATATCAATAGATTTCCGTATTAAAGAATATTTAGAAGTTCCAGAAGGGTATCTATCATAAACACTCAACTTCAATTCTTCAACTGGATCGGGGAAATTGCTAAAATTTTTCAATTGTGATTCTGATAAGTTAATATTTGGTACATTTAATTTGTGTAATATACCTTTTATATTTCCCCAATGGACAAAAGATTTTAAAGCCACTAAAACTTCAGGTGATGATAACAATTGTTCACCGTAGTATTCTTTAATAAAGTATTTCATATAATGGCCTTCGACATTAGTACCAATATGATGATCAGTATGTAAAAAATTCAATTTTGAACATATTAACAAATTTAATCCCATTTCAATATGTATTGGTGTAATTGGATTTTTTTCAACAAAATCAAATGCTAAATCTTGAATGATTAAAGGATTATATTTTGCATTTTTTATATGAATCACTGAAGAATTTTCTTCTTCATACCATTGATTTTTTTCTAATTCATGAGCAACTCCAATAATACTTAGACAAAAATCAGGATATAATTCAAACATTTCTCCTTGATCTATATTATATAAAATATAAAAACTTGATATCAAACCCAATTTCTGAGACAAATCATCAGGATTTATTATCAAATGTTTATCTTCTTCTCTAATTCTTTGAAAATTATTGTTAACCAATCGATATTTTCGACCCTTTTCGTTATATTCCAAGATTTTCAATTCTTCTATTGAATTTAAAATCAAATCAGCATATTCAATTAAAGCATCAGATGCAGATACCATCGTGTTTCACCTAAAGCCAGCGTATTTACTTTTTTATATACATATATACCAAATAATCATCTACTACCAAATTCAAACTGTCTGCAGGAATGAGTTCCAATTCCAGGTTTGAATGTTAATATTTGATCAACAACATAAAGATTCAAGCTCTGGTTTGTTTGACTCATAAATTAAAGATAGACTAATAGAAATCGAGTCAACTGTAGATTTTTGTTGGCTTTCAATGATAATATATCTTACTGGTAAATTCTCGATTACGTAATCAGTTATTATAGGATTGGATGGAAGTTTGTAAGAAGGGAGATGATTTGGTGAATAGGATATGACAACAATGCAAGTAGATTATTGAAGTGATAAAGGTTGACGAGATTGGTATTTTATCTCTGGTTTTATAGAAAAATAAAAATTTAAAAAATGTTGACATTGAGAGCAAAAAGGCAAACAAACCGAAGAAGGGAAGAGGAGAAGAGGAGAAGAAGAACAAGAAGAAGAAAAGAAGAACAAGAAGAAGAAAAGAAGGGCAAAATAGAATCATATTCCTAAACACAAAATAGAATCATATTTCTAAACTCATTTAGAGAGAAGATGATGTATAGTTTTGTATTTACTTGTATTTCGTTAGTTTTATTTTACTTTGATTAATTTTCAAATTATATTATTTATTCTATTTTATTCTACTTTATTCTATTCATTATCTTTCATAAAGATTCATTTCAAACTAGTAATCAAAATCATATCAAAATCATATTAAAATTACAACAGTTATGTAGTAAAATGTTCGATAAACAACCAAGTTAAATTCCACTCTGTTATCATGATATTTTAAAATTGTCCTGATAAAATTATTAATTGCGCGTTAAAGTGAAAAAAATTGTTGCAAATTACTTGAATAATCGATAAAAATGGAAAATAAATGGCTATAGCAAACGACAGTGCTTTTTCTTGAAAATAGAAGTTTTTTTTTTCAGTTGATATATTTATTAGTTGTCTATAGTAGTAGGATTTATAAAACAATCGTTTGTGGCATAAACACAGTCACCTGAATATTTATTTCTTGAAGTGGTGGCATAAACACAGTCACCTGAATATTCATTTCTTGAAGTGGTGAGATGTTTGAAGAATTTTTCAACTAGTGTCCATCTAGGTTGAAATTAGTTGATATTGAACGGGGGGACAGTAGCTTTACTCGTGCAAATTTAATAAAAAAAAGATAAATAGATAGTTAGAGTTATTGTGAAATTGTATTACAAAATACAAACATTTAGGAGTTTTCCTGAAATTTCATTTTATAGAAACAGAATGAATAACCTTAGTAATCATTATTTAAGACGACTTATGGTTATGAATCAATATTTTTACTTAATACGCTTGTTTGTTTGGAACTACGAAAATTCTACGTAACGTAATTTGATGTGAGGATCCACATCGAAACCTGTTGTTTTCATCTTGATGTGATCACATTCGTTGACAGCTAATTACTGCATTAAGCGAAGTTATGTATTTACACTCATATTCAAATTAATTTATTTCGAATATCATCAAATGTTGTAACTGATAGTAATTTATTTCATGGTGAATTCTTGCTAAAAAAGATTTTCAAACAACTCAGGACCCGAGAATAAAAACATCATTCAATTGTCAGTTTCTAATAAAGTCATTGATTTATAGCCTATCAGAAAGATTATTTCAATATTTGTTATCTATTTATATTTCTTCACTAAAAATGGAAGAGAACATCAATACTGGACACAACGTGTTTGATGTAAATGAATCTGCCTTCTAGCCCTTACCTATTTCTAAACTATGAAGTCTAAATCATCTTTTTTTCCTTATTTTGAGTAAACTTGTCTTGAGCTTGTAAGTTTGTTTATGAACTAGCTATAGTAGCAGGTTATATTTTGGCAATTGTTTTTATTGTATCTTGATCATTTTCAAATTGAATAAAATAGACGTAGCTTACTACAACGACAACTAATACTACAGCTTTAAACAAATTGAACAATCATTATTTGGTCAACAATTGTATTGAAAAGAAAAAAAAACGAGAAGATAAATGGAGAATTAATACGTCTAAATTATTAAACAAAACTGATAGTTTTTAATTCAATCCTCAATATCGAACTAACGCTTATATAGACATTGACTTCTAGAGGCATTTTTAACCTTGTGTTGATGGCTGGCACTGTAGTGGTTACAAATTTCTAGTAATTTTAGCGACAATAAAAAAAAAAATCAAGTTGTTAAATTACCCCAATCGGCAAAAAAAGTGCCGATATGTCCACAAACACAAAAGAAAAAAAAAATCAATATATTCAAGTAGAACTTATAATAAAATTATGAATATATATATATATATATATATACATATTCATATGCGTAGATGTTAAGTAAATTGGCGTTCAGTTAATGTAGAAAACAAGTAAAAGAACAAGTAAAAAATTAGTATAATTAAGTAGATTATATTTTTTTATTTGAGTTAATCCATCCATCAAAGGTGAGAGGCGATGAAATTTTAAAATTGACACCTATATGAGGATAAAAACACAAATGCAACATGGGTGACCAAAGAAATTATGAATGCCAATAAGATTCAATTTTATTATCTTGTAATTTATTGTTAGTAAACAAACGTTTACAAAGTTTACACAATAATTTTGACCAATAAAAATAATATGTCAAAGTCATGTAACATCGAAGGCTTTTTAATACAACCACCGGGTCTCATTGCCGGAAAACACACAATAGCGAATTTCAACTAAGCATGAGGTAGATGATTTTGATTACATAAAACACAAAAAAGGAGACGGTGGCTTAAAATTTGAAGAACCTTGTTGCCACAAAAAACTATTAGTAGTGGTAAATGAAGATGAAGTTGAAACAAAAAATCAAAAAAACAAAAAATAAAAGTGGATAGTAGATGATATAAACCACTTATTGAGAAATAATTAAAAAAATCAATACATTAAAGATATGTTTCATCCCTTAAATTAAAAAAAAAAAAATTTTTTCAAGTATGTTTAATAAAATTTAAAGTTTTTTTTAACTATTTATTTCAGAAACAAAAAGTTTGGGTATCATTGTATATATTTTTTAATAGTTTGTATTGTACTGACTAAAGTAACTTGTTGTGATAAAGATGATCATAACCACAACATATATAAAATATGATTAACCACAACCAATCTCATTTCAAGTTGAAAAAAAATATTAAACATATTTTTTTTATGTATTATAATGCAACTTAACTTTAATTTAGTTACCAAAGCCCGAGAAATAATGAAACCAAGAGTCAGAAATCATTGAATTAATTTTGAAAATGAAAAAAACTAATCAGAGAAAACTAATAACAAAATAAGGTAATATACAATTATATATAACCAAATATTGAACAAATGAACAATTTATATAATATGATATCATTTAGTGTGGGTGAAATATTATCTTTTTTTTCTTGAAGTTGGGGGTTGGGGTTTTTTTTCTTTTTCTTTTGAAAATTGCGCATTTTACGTTTTGAGAAATACGGGGATTGATATGAATTTATTATTTGCAAGCCAGAGACGGACACGGACGTACACGGAAATAGTCTTGGACCCCCCCGACTGCCCGATTCACCGAGGGTAGGGTTTAAAGTACGTGGTGGGATGTTTCATGTAATAAACACAAATGACATAGACTTACATTCTCCAATATGACAACGTAATTCGTAAACTTGAAAGACAAAGTGCATGAAAATGTATCAGGTTGTGTTTAGGTTCAAGGGTTAAACGGCCAAAATCTTGGCAAGAGTTGAACATGAAACTTATAGAAATATATTATTTTTGCTAAGGAGTTCAACATCATACCATTTATGAGAAAAGACCTGATTCTAGAACCCAATCAAATAAAACAATAAAAAAAGAGAGAAAAAAAGGGAGAGAGGTACAACTTTTTAGCAAGTAAATCAAAAAATGAAAAAAAAAAAAAAAAAAATAGACAGAAAAAGCCACCAGTAGTCAAATTAAAGAGAGTAAGACACATTGTAGTCAAATTAAAGAGATAGATTCAAGTATTAGAGACAGCTTTAGTAACTTGCTGCTATTTTTAATTGGTAGTTGTTATTGATATTTATTTGTAGTAGTTGGTATTTGTTTCTGGTAGTAGTTACTGATATTGGAAAATGACTCTTGAAAATTTCTATTTTTATCACTGATTTTAGGTTTGACTTATACTTGAAAAAATAAAATACCCGTATAGTGGACCGGTCCCGACCTAAGGATAGAGAAAATAGTAAAAATATTATTTGTAAAAATAACTAGACACAAGAAATATGTAAAAAAAAAGAAATTGTAAAACAAACTAACCAGATATGACAATTATGACAAGAATGACAAGAATGACAAGTATGACAATTATGACAAATATGACAAATATGATAAATATGTAGGTAAATTAAAATATAGAATATAGAATATCTTTTTTACTATACATACTATATAATAATACAAATATTGATAAATTGTTTTATTAGTATGTTTTTTCTTGACTGATTTTATAATCAAATCTGTCATTAACTTTACACCAACTGACTTAATTTTTTTTTTCAAATATACGAGAAAAGTTTTTACAGTTAAAAAATAAAATCAAAGGGGATTGAACAAACAAACAAACAAACAATAAGAAAAAAAAAAAAAGCCTTAGAGTGCTTGAGGTATTATTCAAATCTATCAAATGTTAAGGTCTAATTTTAGATTGATTCAAGTACCCTGAAATCAAAGAGAAAATCATTTATTCAATCAATCAATTAATTAACCATTAACCATTCAATCGATCAATTTATTAAGAGGTATCAGTAAAACAATTAAACTTTGTTAATTATAGTAATGACTACCCAACATTGGCAAAAAAACCTACAATTTCAATAGTAGTACATGTATGCCAAGGTTTTAATTTGCTTTTTTTTTTTTTTTTTTGAATTTTTCATTTACCAAGTGAAAGTGAAAAACAATTGAAAAAAAAAAATAAATGAATAATAGAGACAAATATCCTATACTTCAACGATGTAAAGGTGCCATACCCATTTTAAATAATAAAGAAAATAATAATATATCAAAATAATCCCCCATTGGATCCCCCACTTTGGTGCCATCGGATTTTGAAGTCGGTTGACCTGGAATTAGGTTATTTGAATTCAAACAACCGACAGACGATCCGGTCCGATTAAGTCAACCTTTTGCCACACCTGTCATTTTATTTTTTATTAAACAACTTTCAATTTTCATTATGATTGTCTAAGTTTCTCATAAATTTTTAACAAGATAATTTTGATAATGATTATTAATCAAGTTTGTTGTTAATGTGGAAGTAAATATACATTTATTTATATAAATATATATGTATATATTTATTTGTGGGTCGATTTATGTAGCTATGATGACGACGATATATTGATGGTTTGATGCTTATTGTAGGCTTGTGTCAAATTAGTGATGTCAAATTATTATTGGTTATGTCTATTTTTATAAGCAATTTTATCGACTTCTACAAATTAATAATTACAACAAATAATGTCATATATTGTATACTAAGTAAGGGTACACAGGTTTTTCGTGAATGCTAATAAATACAATAATCAATTCAATTGATTATTCTTATGCAAGTGTTCAATTCCATAGAACTCTATAGACCAATCGAGTGTATCAAAGCATAGAAGCAGACTCATCCAGGAGCTTACTCGTTACACCCCAACATCTCCCGTCATGTCTTGATCTTCACACCTCTTAGAGCGATCCTATAGGTCTTTGTATTAATCAAGTGATTAATTAAATAATTAAATAATTCAAACCGGTATCGGTTCCAGCTTCTGTGAAAACCTGAGATACGGCACACCTTAGTTTATTGAATTAATATCTTTGAATTTTAATCAAAAGGTGACTTGATTGTTGTAGTTGGATTGATATATATTGTGGGAAACCATTGATTCAATTTCTTTTAACTGATCAAATTCATTCTTTTTTGTTCTTTCAAGGTTTTGATTTTTCTGCGTCTTGCATTAATAAACCAATTGCTTAATTGTTGTTGATTCAACCCAGTCGACATCATCAATTGATTCTTTTCAAAACTATTGGGATAAGGATGGTTCAAATGATCATTCAACCATTTCAACAAAATATAGGTTGTTTCTTTAGGTAAATTATTTCTAGTTTTCCTTTTACCACTAGATCTATGATTGACTACCAGGGGATTTGGTGATGTAATTGACGAAGTATGATGAGGACTAAGACCTAAATTAGTACCATCAATAGTGTTGGTGGTATTAATGGTATTATGATGCTGATGTTGATTAAGGTTGTGAAGTTGAGGATGATTGGGATTGTGAGGATGGTAAAGATTATGATCATGATTATGATTATTGTAAGTATAAGTATAATTCATGGGGAATGAATAGTTATATTGCATGGGGGAACTTACTTGAGGATGATCATATAATTTACTAGGATTTAAAATATCTGATATTGGAGGTAACCGAATTTTATCTGACATAATAATTAAAAAATGATTTAGTTTTTAATGTTTGGCGGTAGGTAAGGGGTATTTTTTTTTTCAATATTAGTAAGAATTACAAACTTATGATATCTTGGCTATTATATAGTAAATTTTAATAATCAAGTTTTATTATTGTAGTTGAAAAACTTTGAAATATTTTTTAACCTTTTGATTTACATTCTGCCACAAACCAAAATATTTTATAACCTAAAATCCTCAGGCATGAATTTCGACCACCCGTAATTGAAGTTTCCATAAAATAATAGCAACACATGATTCACAAAGAACAAATGACAAGTACAAAAAAAAAACCCATTGCTAACAAAACAAACAAAAATATCTATACCAATAATATTATCAACAACTATATTAACCAAATAAAACTAATAATTAAAAATCAGATTTAATTCAATGGTGATTGCTTTAATGTATGTTTTATTTCTATTATTGGTTTATTGATTTTTTTCGGATATTATTGGTTTCTCGGGTTTTGGGTTTTGGTTGGTTGTTTGTTTGTTTGCTTCTGTATGTATTATTTGATGTACTCTCTGTCTTTTTTTTTTTTTTTTTTTTTTTTTTTTTTTTATTTTTTTTTTTTTTTTTTTTTTTTTCTTCTTTTTTTTTTTTTTTTTTTTTTTTTTTTTTTAATTTTCTTTAAATTTATTATTTTTCCATGCTTTTTTTTTTTTTTATCCTCTTTTTTCCGAATGTCTGGTCAATAGGTTAGCTGGTTTGATGTTTGAAGTTTAACCACCCTAACCTAATGAGGAAAGCGCAAAATTACAAGAAATTTCAACAAGGAAATGCAAACCCCATGATCATTTTCTTATACTCCTGAGAGATAAACACAGTAGTTAAAACCGTGATATTGTTAAGCCTGTTGGTTTTTAAGCCTGTTAGGTTGCTAAGACTTTTAGGTTGCTAATACAGTTTAACAGTTGATAATTTTGATGATAATTTTGATGAAAATTTTAAAGTTGTTGCTGTGGTTGTTTTTGTTATGGTTGTTTTTAATTTCTTTATTTATTTTCTTTCTTTCTTTTTTTTTGACTTCGAATTCATTCACTAATTGAATTTTGGTTATTTTACTTGGTTCAAGGTTTTTTTTTTTTTTTTTCAAATTTATTTTTTATTTTTTTCAATTCTAATCTTGGCACCTTAGTAAGAGTTTTTTATGCCCGATTTGAATTAATAAATATTTTTTATGTTTCTTTTTACTCGATTCTCCAAACTGAGTCATTATAAGTCGGGTCAACAATAATTCAATTCTAGTTAGATTAAACCTAGCTATAATCAAATAAATTAAACCAACTATTAACTAGATATTGGCTCTTATACCCGATTCAAATATTTATTAATATTTTGTCGTTTGATTTTTTAAGTTTAGGGGAATATTGTTGTCTCATAATCCCATGTCAAATGATGTAATTAGTTTCTTTTATTATATTTTTGACTGACGAAAATTTTTACCCTGGTTGTTTTTATTTTCAATGTTCCATAAACACGGATCTTCGGATATATCGATCAATCCACTCAATACCGAGATTTACAAATTTACAAATTACACTAAACAATACAATTAAACACTATATATCACTATATACCACCACTATATACCACCATATACCACCACTATATACCACCATATACCACCACTACATACCACCAACTGTAAATAAACACTATATACGAGCACAACCATACCACTACCAGTAATAAAAACACTACATACAACCGTACCACCACCAGTAAATAAAACATCACGAGTACATACCACTTAACTACATATGACTATAACCATACCACCACCAGTAAACTATGTACTTTGCAAACCATCGTTGCTTTTACATCATTCAATACATTAACTACAATCTACAACTACAAATCTTGTGTCTAAATTTACCATGTTATACCACCACAAGTTTAATTCACTAATTCCGTTTTGTGTCTACTGTAATCTCAATGGTTTACCATCATAGAAAAGTATTATGATTGACAATTAATTCTATCCTATCATTGTTTGAAAAACACACTTGTACTCTCTCTGAAGTGTCTGGTTACTTTCTTTAGTACCCCCACAAAGTATCTTTTTATTGGACCAACCCTATTACAATTAGTATAAGAAAGATGGATAGTATAAAAGTGATTGTCTCATCATGAGATTCATCATTTATGTCATTTGGAGGGAGGGTCTATGGTTATTGTTCCTAGTTCCCATCAATTGTAGTCAATTAAGTTTTAATTCCAAACACCTGTATTCTAAGTTTAGCTTAACTCTATTGGAGCTTTAGCTGTATAAAATTAGTTTAGTGATCAAACTTTACTAGAGCTTAACCTAATTCTTTTGACTAATCAAACTTTACCACCTTTGTGCTAAATTAAAATAGAAACCATATATCTTACACAGATTGTACGTTTGAAACAAGGTGATAAAATAATATCCTATTGATACGTTACACCCCTGAACATACTTCAAGTAATATAATCTAAACCTTATAGTTTCGAAACCATGTGCTCTATCGAAACAATTACTCTTCAACCAGTGAAAAGCTACAATTTTTGGATCTAACAATGTAGACAGTGGTTGAATATCAAGTATTATATGTTTCAATATCAAAACTTTGAATACATTAACATTTTAAATATTCTATTTCTTGGTTCCCATTGAAAACCAGACCTGATTAACGTATTCATCATTCTATTGAAGTTCAAATTTTGAAGTTTTAGTTAATTCGTATATTTCAGATCGACTACTTCCTACATTTTCAAAGTATGCAAGGTTCTTGCAAAATATTAAAATTCTCCACTTGTGTTGTCCAATTAAGCTACTTCAAATTTCAAGACCCCAGTGGCTAAATAATATCAAAGTTATACATAGTACTTGCCTCTCAAATAACCTACTGTCCCAAAGGAGTAAAAGTCAACAATCATACTAAAAATCTTTCAATATAGCATCTTATCCTTGTTTGCCCTTTTGTAGATGGATCTTGCTATTGTTTTTATATATCTATATATCTATATATATATATAGTCTGTTTGTTCTCAAACCATTTTTACGATAAACTCACACACATGCGGTAGTGAAACACATCCTGCTTAGCTCAAACTTTAATTTCAGACTTCAATTAAAAATATCTACTTCAGGTTTCATTTACGATCACTCGTAATCATGTCTAGGTGTTCATAAATATGGTGTATTTTTGTTAGAGGCTTTAGATGTTTATTTCAATTGTCGTGAAAATAGACACAAATTGTCATTATACTTGACATATTTGATTGATAGTGTTATTAAAGTAGAATACTTGAATTATTCCATTTACAAATTACTTTCATTATTAATTAGTTGAATTTGATTGAGAAGGGAAATTTTCATCAAGCGATGAAAATTTCGCCAAGTTGCCTATATAGCTGATGTCTCTAAGAATAGGTTGAAAAGCAACCCATTTTTCAAACGTATAACAATTGTCATTAAGCTGGAATTGTACGCCTGCTGAACAAGTTTGATCGCTATTTAATCAAAGGTTTAATCGATTTGACAAAAAAATACCCCAGTTAAAAGCTATACTCTCTGAATTCTCCACCAATAAATATGAACCAAAATATTTTCCAGAGCAGGAAATTGGTCTAGAGTTTGTCATTTAACAATCTTTCAAATGACTGCTTATCATACTTAACGTATTTCGATTTGTTTTTTGTAAAATCTCCTTCTCCATACTTGTCATATAATTTAAAATAAGCACTTGTAATTAGTTTTTTAATTTCAGTGGACAAATAACTTCTCAAATTAGAATCAGTAATATTGTATCTTTCGTAATTTCTCAAAGCTTCTTCAAATGATTCATTAAACGTCTTGAATAATTCCTTGATCTGCTCTCGTTCTTTACTTGTCATATGTCCTCCGGTCAAACCAGTAGATCCAGAAGATATACCACCCGAATGGGCAGAACTTGTAGCAATCGATGTCATATCTCTTATAATAATATACGAAGCATAATTCCAATCATCTAAGAATAATTTCAAAAATCGATTTTTCAATTTATTTATTCTTTCCATACCAATGTTATCTAAACATGAATATAATGATTTGGATTTATTTATGATTGTTTCAACCATAATTAAGTTTTTTATTAATATGAAACCTTGAGTTGATTTTTTACTAATTATTTCATTATTTTTCAACCCAATTTCAATATTTACCATGATACAATCAATTAAATCAGAAAAAAAAGACGATAGCAAATATTCAGGGGAAGTGTCTTCATTCGAATTCAAAATTAACGAAGAATAAACACTAATGAATCTCGCAGGAGGCTTTATTATCAACCAATCACCTAACTTATAATTCAGAGCAATTTCTAAACATGACTGTTGAAATTCGCTAACACGACGAACTTTTGATATCAAATCGACTAATATTTGAGGAATGTTTGTTTCAGTCAAAGGTTGACCTGTGAATTTACTTTCAATCAACTTAAAATACTCTTTGAATAATATTGATGATTTTGTGACAAAGAATTTAACCGAATTATTAAATTCTAAATTATCGATATTATATAGAATCAAAAAATTCTTAAAATTTAGGAAGTTTTCAATAATTTCAAGTATTAATAAATCATTATTGACAATCACAGTTGAATTACTGAAAAAATGATTGAAATTATTGATAATTTGTTGATTATAAAGTTCAGACACTGTTTTATCAATTATGTCTTTGACGATTTGGGGTGAAGACAACTCTAAGGCATCTAACAATACCACTTCTTCTTTTATAGCCTTAGTAGCTTCGTTATTGAACCTATTTATTCCATTAGAACCTTTTTCATAAGGGATGTTCGCTGGTCTTTCCAAAGGCTTCGTCGCTGGTTCAAATTGCTTTAATTTGGAGTATAGGAAATCTCTTCTAGTTTTGACATAAATAGAAACTCCATTGCTGTCAAAATTAGTAGTAACATTAGCATTATTATTATTGGAATTAGCTTTATAATAGGCCAAGATCGTTTTCAATTCTTGAAATTTGATTTTATCATTAATATCAATATTTTTAACCAAACTTACAAAAAAAGTTTGTAATTTTATATCAGATTTATCAATATTGTTATCAAAATTAATCATAAGGTTGGTGAAACGTTTCATCTTAGGTTTAATCATTTTAAAATATTGTTTACTTTCCTGCAATGTTTTAAGATAATAATTCAATCCAACAACTTCAATTGAATTCGCAAGAACATCCTCATATTCACTAATTATTGCAGCCGAATCACTTACTTCTTGTAGCATACTTATCCCCTTCTCCAATTGCTTCTTTTGATCGTTCAATTGATTAACATCTTTCAATATTGGTTTAATATTTTTTGAAGCATTGGCAGATCTAGCACTAATTCGATCTAGCGATTTATTGATATTCGTGAAAGCATCCTTACATTTGTTCAAATTCAGATTCAATACAGCAACATCTGCCTCATCTACATCCACATTATATCCCATTATGAGTCACCGATTACTATGATTCAATTTTCAACATCTCGGGATTCCAAAAAAACCTTCCCTGCAGAAACCATAAATTTTCAAAGTTGATTTTAAACATTGTCAATATAAAATCTGATTATATGATCGAAGCTGTTGCGAGAGAGACTGTAGAACTGGTTTCAAAGTTATGTCAAGAACTTAATGATGCCACCAAACTAAAAAAAAAGGGAAAATGTTCAAAATTCACCAATATAATTAATAATACTCAGCAAGAGATTGATAGATGGAAATTTAATGATTGGGATTATGGTAAATCTACAGTCAAATTACCAATTAATGCTAGAGGATTATTTACTATTGATGATAGAGAAATCATTATACGAGGTTATGACAAATTTTTCAATGTTGATGAATTGGAATTGACTAAACGTCAGAATTTGAAAAATCTATCAGGTCCATTTGACGTAACTTTGAAAGAAAATGGATGTATCATATTTATTGGAGGGATGAAAAATGGTGAATTGGTTGTATGTTCCAAAAATTCAACTGGGGATAGAAAAGATTTAACTAAAAATCATGCAACTGAAGGAGAAATACAAATATATAAACAATTAGCCAAAATCAATAGAACTGATAGACAATTAGGTCAATTTTTATATGACAATAATTTAACTGCAGTAGCAGAATTATGTGATGATGAATTTGAAGAACATGTATTACCTTATTCCAAAGATGTTGCTGGTTTATACCTCCATGGTTTAAATTATAACACAATTATATTTAAAACCGTACCTATTGAAGAAGTTAATAAATTTGCTAGTGAATGGGGGTTCAAATCAATTGAATCATTGAAATTTGATGATTCTGATTCATTATTTCAATTTTTGGATGATTGTGCAATAACAGGTAAATATAATAATAAAGAAATTGAAGGATTTGTAATTCGTTGTCATAATCCTGATTTTTTCTATAAATTCAAATTTGAACAACCATACTTACTTTATAGACAATTTCGAGAGATAACCAAGAAACTAATTGCTGACAAGATTCCAATTGAATCCATACCAATCAAAAAGAATAAATGCATATCTCGAAAGTATCTTATATTTGCTCGAGATTATTTTAATAAAAATCCCCATTTTATTGAACGCTTCAATAATGGTCATGGTATTATAGAATTGAGAGAAGCATTTTTAGCTGAATTGAACCAGAAAAATGGAATGTCTTTATTGGAAATTGACGATAGTTTGCAAAAACTTCTGGTCAGCGCTGATGTTCCTGCAAAGTACGTAATTGTTTCTGTTGCTACAATTGGATGTGGTAAAACTACTGTGTTTAATACATTAAGCCAAGTTTTTCCTGAATGGGTTCATATTCAAAATGACGACATTAGTTCATCTTCAAAATTGAAAATTGTTGATCGGACTTTGAAAGCATTAAATGATCATGATGTTGTTTTGTTTGATCGAAATAATAGCGGAATAGTTGAACGTGAACAACTTTTTGATGATTTTTTCAAAAAAAGAGATTATTACATTTCTGAAGACACACCAGTTAAATTTATTTGTTTAAATTTTGTTCACGATGTAGATGATGATGAGTTATGGAATTTGACTCAGTCGAGAGTTTTTGCTCGAGGTGATAATCATCAGTCAATCAAAAGTGAAATGGACCCCCAGAACGCCACTAAAGTAATGAAAGGTTTTATTGGAAGATTCCGGCCTGTTAATCCTAAAAAACTACCAGATTCCCAATTTGATTTAATTATTGATCTAGAATTAGGCCCTGAAACTTCGTTACCTAATACAAAATTAATAATTGATACTTTAAACACTAATTTTCCTGAATTGATCAACAACAAGTTACCTTCTGAGTCAGAACTAGAAACAGCATTTGAAAAAGCTTTACAATATAAGCCAACATTCCAGAAGAAGTTTATTGTTTCAAAATCTCCTGCGTTTTTTGGAGTATCTGTTGATAAGGAAAGAATCATATCTTTATTAAATGAATCACTTCAACAAAATACCCAATGGATGCAACTTCAGGATAGCGACCGAATACAAGCTGAGTTTCATGTTACATTAGGACATGTGGCTAACTCTAAAGGCGAAAACAAGATTAAATGGAAAAATCTAACCAAAGTATTTCCAGTGAAAATTGAAGATAAATCGAAAGCTTGGTTAGATTTTTATGGTGATATCAAAATACTTCAAGTTATTATTCGAAGAAATCAACTTATATGTATAAAAGTTGACTTACTACAAGTTTTTGATAGTAATTTTGAACCAATAAATGGCGTTGATCCTTTGAATAAATATTTACATATAACAATCGGAACTTTTGATGCAAGTATCAAGCCAGCTCAATCTAATACAGTTTTAACTAGCTTATACTCAACTTGTGATTCCATCAACCTTGCCGATGGAATTTACACTCATGAAGATGAAAACGAGATTGATGAAATCATCAATTTACCAAACATTGTTCTTGAAAAGCAACGGATTTTTGCCCAGTGTTAAGTTTGTAATTTTATGGATATTTATAGAAAGCTTAGTTTTGCATTTTAAAACACATCATGGTAACTAAAACTACATTTGTAAGACAAAGCTAGGATCTACTAACAAGCTAAACGAATTTACTCCCACAATTACCACAAAATTGTTCAAGATTATCGGTTTGACCGACCAAATATTGTTCTATTGATGATATCGAGGAAAGTCAAGTACCACCAACTCAAGGATAATTTTGCAACCATAACCAGAACCACAATACATGAACTGGAGAAAGAACCGGAGTAATCGCAGATAAGGCAAAAGTTAAAATAGTATTGATCCTTTACAGTAGTATTTAACAATTCTAATCCAGTAATATTGAAACCATTACTTTCTATGAAATTAAGCCACGAACTTTGACGAAGTTGATTATTTTTACTATTACCTTTCGTATTCGAGGGCTTATATCGTGCTTATCGTATTTGAATGTAAGATTTCTTCAATATTCATCTGGTTACATCTACGGTTAATCTTGGTAATAGTATAGTTATGGCTGCAAATTTATGTTATCTCCTTTTGGAAATAAAATATATATTAAACCAGATAATAAAGAAATAGTTACTTATGGAGCATAGTCAATTTTACTGATGTTTCTGGTTTTAATAGTCAAAGAAATCAAATTCGGCTTTATAGTCATTTTTTTTTAAAAGAGCCTTTTGTATACTTACTACAGGTTTCTTCGTCAGACTCTTCAACTACATACAAGCACACTCAAATGTTTCAAGTACAAAGCTCAAGTATACCATTTATTGTACCTTTTTGATTGGTACCACTTTAGTCTTCACTGTCTAATTTGAACAGTAGTCTACTAGAAGGGTCCTAGCATGGGTGGTCAATAGTTTATTTGTAAGTAGTTTAGTGAGTAGTTTAGTGGTAAGTAGTTTAGTAGTAAGGGTCCTCGTTTAGTCCTATGGGATCAGCTTAGTCATTGTGGCTTCTTTTCACTCGATTCTTTTACAGTGAAGATTTGCTAGCGAATTTTCTAATCGTTTAACTGCGGTTAATCCCGCAAACTATTTAGCCTTCATCTCTTTCATGTTTGAATTCATTACTTCGTGGTTTAAGTCAACTCCAGTTACCCAAGAGACTTTGGATTCGATCAATAATACTATCAAGCAGAATAAAGTGACCGTTTTCTCTAAAAGTTACTGCCCTTACTGCCATCAAACCAAAGATCTTTTAAATGGGTTGGGTCAAGAATTTTACGTTGAAGAATTGGATAAACAATCTAATGGGTCAACAATCCAAAAAGGATTACAAGAATTGACAGGACAGAGAACTGTACCTAACATATTTATTAATGGTGTCCACATTGGGGGTAATTCTGATCTTCAACAATTGAACTATTCGGGTAAATTGAAACCAATGTTAGGTAAATAAGCTAGTTATCTATATTTATTTAGTGAATATAATCAAATTAGAAATAGAAAATTTAGTTAGACAATTAGACAATCAAGTTAGACAATCAAGTTAGACAATTAATTAGACAATCAAGTTAGACAATTAATTTAGACAATCAAGTAAGACAATTAATTTAGACAATCAAGTAAGACAATCAAGTTAGACAATTAAGTTAGACAATCAAGTTAAACGTATTGAGTCCAAGATAATCGACGAGTGGCAGAGTATAAGATTTATCAATTTATATAACATGACCCTTGTATGGTAAAACACTGATGATAAAACATTGATAAAAGATTGATGAAACATTGATAAAAGATTGATAAAACATTGATAAAAGATTTGTATGGGACTGATGATAAAAGTTGTGTATGAGATTGACGATAAAAGATAAAAGAGACTGTAAACGAGATTAGATGGTGTGAGATTACACGATGCGAGATTAATGATATGAAATTATGAGATTGTATATGAGATTGTATATGAGATTGTATATGAGATTGTATAGAGATTGTTTTAAGAGATTGTTTTAAGAGATTGTATATGAGCTTATGAGATTGAGACTAATGATGACGATTCCAAGACAGTAGTAATTTGTATGGCAATACTTTTGTTGTTCAGGAACATCTTCTCCTTTTTCTAAGACACTAGGGTCTGAATCTACAAATAGTGATATACCTTTTTATACTACATTCTTGAAGTAGATTCTTGTTTGTATGGTGGTTAAGGTTTATTGGGGTTGTTGGTTATTGCTTGATTGTTGACTGTGTGGACGACGATGTATCTATCTTGGATATCAGGTATTGCTTTGTTTGTTTCGTTGATTGTATTGAGTCACAATGATTCAACCGATGACATCTCTATTAAAGACATGGAAAATTTAAAAAGTTTCAATATTACTAGTTTGGATAAATCATTGATACATTCCCAGAACCATTTTGATCCCCGATCAATTGTTGCTATTTGGGTCCGACTCATCATCAATCATTTGAATTCAGGTAATCTTGATATAAAATTACCAGTCTTATGGAACTATCTCGTGGATGAAGATTACACTTGTGAAAAATTACAATATTTGTACAATACATGCCAAATAAATACCCACAACTTGAAACCGCAACAATGTCACTCCCAAACTAGAAATCAGTTCTCTCAAACTAAAACAAACTATTTCGAATCCTTACAAGAAGATCTGGAAACCATACAAACCAATTCTCAAGCTAGGCAAAATTACTCCAAAATTATCCATAACTACAATCAAACTACTCACTTGGAGATTGACTTACTAAAATGCTTGAATGATAAAAATAATTCTTTACCACAGGCTATGTCTAGATTTTTTGGAAAATACTACTTATTCCACTCAGCACCCATACCAAATAACATTGTTCTCGTAGGTGCTGGACCTGAAAATGGTAATTTGGTTATTCCAACCTTTTTGGGATTAGATTCTTATTCTACCTATATTGATGAAGAATCAGGTTTTGAGGATGAAATCTCGTTAAATGTTGAAATTGAAAAGTTGAACTTAATATGGAACCAAAGCAATATCAGTGCAGATTCATCATTCATCATACCTTCTACAAACACAGATTATACACTAACCAGCGATGATTTTGAGTTTGATTTGATTTCAAATGCTACTGAAAACCAATTTAAATTCTTTCATGAAGCAAATATATTAAACAGTGATTTTGGTCACCATTTTGATTGGAGATTTTTTGATAAAACATCCCATTCTTCATACGAAAAAAAGGCAATCTTGCATCGCTTAAGTAGAACTTGGTTAAAGTTTGCAAATTCTATCGGATTGAAAACTTGGCTTGGTCATGGAACTCTTTTGGGTTGGTATTGGAACGGCATGAGTTTACCTTGGGATGTGGATATGGATGTACAGATTACTCCTCAATCCCTTACGTATTTGGCCGATAATTTTAACAATTCTTTAGTAATAGATCTCACAAATGACGGTTCAAATATAAATCGAGGTTTAGGTAAATTTCTACTTGAAGTTGGGCCCAGCTTTGCTGATCGAAATAATGAAAACGGGACCAACATTATTGATGCTCGATTTATTGACATTGAAACTGGATTTTATGTTGATATCACTGCTATAGGATATACAAAGAATATCGATACCATGAATTTCGATTCAAGTGATGAATTGAATCAAGTTTTGGTCGAATCTTATTCAGAGCAAATACAATCTTACACTGTTTCATCTCCGGATTTAATAAAAAAGTGGCAATTGTCTAAAGAATCACATAAAAAACAGAAAGATATATTTAATTGTCGAAATAATCATTACTATCTTCTTGAAGAATTGAAACCATTGATTGTTACATCATTTGAGGGAGTGAAAGCTTTGGTTCCTAACAAATTCAAGCAAATACTCGAGAGAGAATATCCCAAAGGTTTAAGAAATTATCAATTTGCTGACCATACTTATAGGCCAGTACTAAGATTATGGGTGCCTTCTAGAATTTGTAAAAAAGATACCATTGGAGATCAATGCGTTGATGAAGAAACTCTAATGGAATTTGAAATATGTATGGAGGCAACGACTCAGCATAAGGAGCAAGTCATTTCGAAATTTAACAAAGTGCCAACCAAAGATTTACCGTCATTTAGAATAGATCCTTGGATAATACGACGTAGTAAAAGATTGAATAATTCAGCAAAAATATTAAAAGGGTAGCAAGAATATTTTGCAGAGACTACATTATTACTTGAAAGAGAGAACGGAATGAATAGTGATACTAAAAAAATACAAATGGTGAACAGTTATGCAGAGAGAAAAAATTGAAAAGACAAGACCTATGATAGAGGTTCGATAAAGTATAGAGTTGAACTAGACATAGATCGAACGTATTCATGATAAGATGATATTACAAACTGATATTGTAGTTGAGGATAAAAAGTTGATAGTACTAGATAAAATTATTCTAGCTTCATTACCATATATTTTATATTTACATAATTTTCACATACAAATATCTTTCAATAATTCAATAGCCCAAAGATGAAATTTAACAAAGATTTGATCATCATCGGTTAATTCAACAATTGATTTGGGTTTAACGATTGATCGTCTTAAATATCTTCCATCCAAAATCCCCGAATTTTCATGACTATTGACAGGTTTTTTCATAGTTAATTCCACTTGTTTTTGGATCAGATTTATAATTTCATTAACATTGATACTAATTATATTCCAATTCAGTAATAAATCTGATTCTGAGTCGGATACTACCATGTACGAATATTTTCTTTCACCACCTCTAGCATTGACATCTTTGATTTTAAAAATCTTATGCATACAATATCCATATATTGTATCACCATAAAGCATGGGTTTAGTCAAATCAGAAGATGTCTCCACTGATAATGATTTCATGACTAATTTGGTTAATGATGTAAATCGTCGTTGTGAACCAGGATATTGGGTTGAAATATAAATATCAGTAGTATCATCTTTTTTATTCACCGAAGATGATATCAAATTACTCCTATCATCAGGTAGTATCAACTTACAAGATGCACATGTTTGTAGTTTGGTTGGTGATGGTAATATATGTTCGCTTTTCTTGTCAGGAGTCGTCACTTGAGTACAAATAATGATAGACGGACCATGCAATTCACAAAAATGAGCTAGGCAAACTATATAATTCGCCATTACCCACACTCAACTAGCTTTCTACCCTTGCTCCACCATATAGCTGGTGATTGATCAAAGTTTCAATCACCGAAAGCCGCAATGGTGAAAAATTTGGAGGGGTCAAATTTATACAACTATTTTTATTCATTTACAATTACAACTTGATTCATTACAATGTCTAGTAAGTATATATACTCATAAGGATTGGTCATATATATATATATGTATTAGTTTTATTATTTTGTATCAATTGAATTCAACTAACTAGGATAGCCGATAAAAAAGTTTCTAAGGTTGATAATACTATCACCAATAGTGATGTTGTACAAAAATATAAATTAGCTGGTGAAATCACCATGAGAGTTTTAGGTCAAGTTAAAGATATGATTGTTGATGGGGCTACAACTTTTGAAATTTCCAAGAAGGGAGATGAATTATTGACCGAAGAATTATCAAAAATTTATAATTCGAAAAAGACTTCAAAGATCTCTAAAGGAATTGCATTCCCAACTTGTGTAAATCCAAATCATATACCTGCTCATTTGGCGCCAATCAATGAAAAAGATGATGGAAACATTGTTTTGAAAACTGGCGATGTTGTCAATGTAATGTTGGGGGTTCAAATTGATGGATTTCCCTCAATTGTTGCTGAAACTGTGATAATTGGTGCTAGTAAACAAGATCCAATTGTTGGCAAAAAAGCCGATTTAATGCATGCTGCTTGGAAAAGTTCTGAAGCTGCTATTAGATCATTGAGAGTCAATCAAAAAAATTGGGATATTACTAATATTGTTGGAAAAATTGCCAAAGAATATGATGTTTGTCCGGTGGAAAGTATGTTAAGTCATAATCAAGAAAAAGATGTATTATATGGACCAAAAGAAATTATTCTTAATCCTACCAAACAAAATAAATCGGAAATGTCAACTTACAAATTTGAAGAAAATGAAGTTTATGGATTAGATATTTTAATTTCTACTTCTAGTGATGGGAAAGTTAAACCAAGTAAATATAGAACTTCAATTTATAAATTGACTGGTAATTCTTATTCATTAAAGTTAAAAATGTCTCATAAAGTTTTAGCTGAATTTAAGCAAAAATCCTCAGGTTTGTTCCCAGTTAATATCAGAAATTTAGAAGATCCTGTTAAGGCTAGAGGTGGGTTAGTTGAACCAGCCAACCATAAAGTTGTCTTACCCTATGATATTGTAACCGAAAAAGAAGGTGAATTTGTTGCTCAATTCTTTACTACTGTTGCTATTACTAAAAATGGAATTGTCAAATACACCAATCCAACTTTCGACCCTGAACTTTATAAATCCGATAAATCAATCACCGATGAAGATGTATTGAAAGTATTGAGTCAACCTTTGAAAACTGCCAAAAAACCAGTTAAGAAAGATTAAGAAAAAAAAATTTTTAAATGATGAAATTGAAACTGAAATTGAACCATAAAGACAAAAAAGATTAAATTGAATGTTGAATGATACAAATAAACCGTTGAATTTTTTCAAGTGGGTCTGAATATGAATAGATTGCCTATCATTTAAAATCAGGTTCAAATGAAATTTTTCATCATTCAAAGACAAATTTTGAAGTCAATTTGTATGGTTGATTTTTGTTTTTTTTACATTTGTCAAAAATCGCTATATCAACTTAACATTTACTCTTACATAGGACGTTCATAAACTAAGCATTATATATTTGTCAAATAAACCTTCATCTTTAGCTTCTCTTTGACTGGAATTTTTTGTACGCGAATAGGAATTTATTTCATCTTGGTAGCTATTTTCATTAGTTGGTAGTCTTGGTTGCTTTATGTGCTGAATAGATGGCTAATACTCAGGATAAGAACTCGATGCTGAGTTCATCGGATTCTGGTGCTACAGATGTTAAAACGCTGGCGGGGTTGCTACAAAATGGTGACGGAGAAGCAAATAAAAAATCGAAATCAAATTCAAGATCAAGAACTCAAACACCTAAAAAGACCCCTTCACCAATTGCTAATGGCGTTGGAAATGGTGATTTAAAAAAGTCTGTTAGAAAATCTTCCCGATTATTCCACAAATTGGCATCTTCTCCATCTCTTGAGCCAAGTCCAATAATAAATTCAAATTCGAATTCTGATGGAGCTGACGATAAAAGTGTCGAGAATGGAATAAGTGGAGTGATAAAGAGAGGTAGTGAATTGATATTTATAGAACCCACACCTACAGAACCAAAGCCAATATATACTGGTTTACCATTGGAGGCGCCTCCACCTCAAAAACTAAAAAAAGAAGCTTTATGGCCAAATAAAAAGAAAAAGGCAAGGAAATCCCGAGAGGATTCACCAGTCGATGATTTGGACATGACTCCAGAAGAAATCAAAGGAATTATAACGGTGGAAGCTAAGTATAATGCCGAGTTAGCTTCAACATTCACTGATGATATTTCAACTTTAAGTAATGCAAGGACACCGCCACTTAAAATAAAACTTCGACAAAATGTGAAAAAACAAAATTATTATACCCCTAAACCAACCAAACGTAAAGATGTTAAACAACGAACGCCAACTCGGGGAAGTAAACGAGTTAAAGTGATATCACCAAAAAAGCTTCACAGTACAAACCTTGCCCCTTTACCAGTGACTGAAACTGAAAGTAAGAAAAAGGAAGATGATGAAACAAAAGATAATGATGATTTTTGTAGCTCGTGTGGAGGTTCCGGAATATTTATCTGTTGTGAAAGTTGTCCTAAATCGTTTCATTTCACTTGCTGTAACCCGCCGCTAGAGGAGGTACCAGAAGATGATTGGTATTGTCGTGAATGTATTGCCATCAAATTTCCTCACACTTTAACAAACTGGAATGATATTGGTATATTCAGTCAATTATTGAATCAACAAGAATCACGTAATCCTTTTGAGTTTCAATTACCAATCAATTTTCGAGAAAATACCTTTATAGGTGTGACAACAGGAGACAATGGTGAATATACTGACGATTCTTTACTACCAGAACTATCATACTCAAAAGCAAATGGTGCTCAAATTAAAGGGTTTAATAAAAATGTTGACCTTGAAATTGATAGTTTATATGATAAAAATGGGGATGCATATTTGTGTCACAAATGTAAAGAATCTGGATTAAATAGAAGGACTTTGGTACATTGTGATTATTGTTCATTGGTATGGCATCTAGACTGTCTAGATGAGCCAATGTGTTCGCCCAAGACTATTGGTTCAAAATGGAGATGTCCTAATCATATTGAGAATTTATTACCAAAACATTTTCTGAATTATAGGGTTTTAAAAGATACACAAGTCAAAGACTCGACACTTTTCAATCAATTTTTGACGTTGGCTAATCATAGCAATTTTCTAATTCATCATAGCGATCAGCCATTTTTGAAACAAAAAGTGTACCCACAAATAAGTGAGTATCTACAGTATGAATCTGAAGATTTTGTCAATGCTGGAAACATTGAAAAAATTAATGATAAAGTAGAAATACCTAATTATTTTGAAAATATTGCTGTTGCAAATGGTGTAAGTGCAAAATTGAATAATGTCAAAAAAATCATTGATGGAAGTGATAAGTTAGTATTTCGAGTTCCAGAGAAACTGATAGTTCTAGACTTTATATCAAAAGTTACCAGAGATACCAAAAGTAATATTCTTGCGAATATTCAGCAGTATGATTTTTTAGCTCGGGTTGAAACTAATATTGAAGACCAAGAAGTTTATAGTGGATTAAATGAAATCAAAACAAATCCAAGAAACAAATTCGATTTTGGTGAATTAGTGAAAGTGGCATTGGAAAACACAAATATGGAAAATCCAAGTTCGTCAATGAAGTCAAATGATGACAAAGATGGTGGTGATGATGATTATAATGATAAAGATTTAATGCATATAAAAAAATTGATAGAATTGAAAGGAAGAGACGCTCTTTTAAAATTCTTGAAATCCTAGAGTACTTCATTATATATATATATTTAAAGTATATGTAATGAAAAATAAGTAATGTAAATATATGTACAAGTATTATTTTATTGAATTTACTATTCTTATTGTATAATCATTTTATATTGAAAAATTTTACCATTCGGATTGAGTTTTGGTGAAAAATGGAATTTCGGATTCAGGTATAGATTGGGCATTTGTAAATTTCACAAGTTTTTCTAATATATCACTTGAATGTTCATTGGCAACATTGATTTCATGTTTTTCACTATTTGCATTATATATCACCAATTTGGTTGGAAGTAATTTTTCTTCACTTTTATCGTTTGCTTGAATTCGATTGACAATAAAACTTATATCGTCGTTGTGAAATTTCAATGTAGGTAAATTCTGTTTCCAAAACTTTCTTAAACCAACCGATGGTCCATGACCTCTTGATTGTGCTAGAAGTAATTCAACTTTAGGATATTGATTCGAGTCAATTTTAAATGCCGTTTTCGAATTACCACCTATCAGATTTAACCTGGCAAATTGTTTTGCAACCTTAGAAGCTGGTACTTTACTAAGTACTTTCATGATTATACAAAGCTTCCTCCAACTCTATAGTTTTAGCTTTGTAAAGGTGAAAAATTCAAAACTTTTATTAAAGCTTATATGCACACCAAATGAAAGTTTTAATGAGATCTAATAGATTACAAATAAAGTAAAGAATTATTTAGGTAAGGTATTAATAATAAATAACTAAACAGTAGCTAAGATATGTTTAATTATACCAAGTTTTTCAAATTTTGAATTTGGTTAATTTTAGTCAAAGTTTTAATCGATTGTATTAATGAAATTTTGAAAAATTGTCCGATTTTTCTGGTGTTTTTATGAAATAGAACATAAGACTTGATTTTATATAACAATATTTGCTTCTTATACTATTAATTGATTGTTTTTCATTTTTTCATATTGACATTACAAAAATATTAGATGGTAGCGCCCTCATTTTAACAATTTTTTTGCAGCAATCAAAAACTGACACATTTGTGATTTAACAATAGTAATTAAGACGACTGTATTAATTAAAACAGTATTGATAAGGCAGAAGGAAATGATATTGACAAAATTTATTTTTATTCAGTATATCAGATTAAAAAATGTGATTGACAAATTGGTAAAGGCGATTATTGGCCATAGGTTTGATGCTGAGCGGGATATTGTGTTAATAACAGGTGGATGTTCTGGCCTAGGAAAGGAGTTGGCATTGGTATTTGCTAATGAGGGGGCAGAGGTTGTTGTTTTAGATATCAACCTTTCTGAAGAATTTACTACAAATAATCGGGTTCATTATTATCAGTGTGATGTAAGTAGTAGAAAACAAGTATATGATTCATACAAACTTATTAAGGCAGAAGTTGGTAAAATAACCATCTTAATTAATAATGCCGCAATTGCTAGTAATCAATCGTTGTTAGAATTAAGTTTTGACGACATAGAAAGAACCATTGAAGTGAATTTGATGGCAAGTTTTTATACCATAAAATGTTTTTTACCGGATATGATTCGTAAGAAACGTGGTTACATAGTAACAATAGCTTCAGTTCTAGGCTACATGTCTCCAGCAAGATTAAGTGCCTATGGGGTATCGAAATCAGGATTAATTGCATTACATGAACTGTTAACTTATGAACTAGGTCCTCCTTCTTTCAATTTGACTGGAATTAAAACATTATTGGTTTGTCCTGGTCAATTGAAAACAGGATTATTTGAACATGTAACCACCCCATCCACTTTTTTGGCCCCTGAGCTAGATTCATGTTATGTTGCAAAAAGCGTTCTTAAAGCAATTAAGTTGGGACAAAGAGGAGAGATCAAAGTGCCAACTTATGGTAAATTTATTCCAATATTTAGAGTTTTTCCATGGCCAATAGTTGAATTTTTCAGAAATGTGTTTGGTATTGATCGAAGCATAAGTGCTATCAAGTCGGCTGTTTCAATAGTATCCTCAGTGAGTTCGCTATATTCAAGATCCAATCTGGGTTCTCGAACAAACTCTAATGCTGGCTCATTTCCTGCTTCATCAGTCAACTTTCAGGAAATCATGAATCATAGAAACTAGAAATATAGAGCTAAGATAAACTTCATTGGTTAACTATTAGTCAATTGTATCCAAAATTGTTCACTGCTTTAGAGAAATGCGACGAGGTTGGCATGAGATAAGGGAGATTGATCAACATTTACCAAATCGGATGGTACACAGCTTTAAAAAATATATGGCTGATTTAAGATATACTAGATTTTCAAAAAAGTCACCTAGTTTTTAGCATTCCGTTTAATCTGAGAGTCGAGACTTGAAAAATACAGCCCTGAAGATCTTTGATTTATTTGGAAAAGTTTGATATCTTATCAATTCGTAAACTAAGAAGATACTTCATGTTCCAGTTTAGCGGCAGAAATGAAGACAATGGAACCTAAAGCGTCACATTGGAGTTAGAAGAAGCAATAGAAATTTTAAAACCTATTTGCGCTAATTAATGTTTTCTAAACTTTTATGATAAATTGTGTCTCTAGTGTAATGTTTATTTAAGATCTATAGTCACCATTAATGGTGATATACTCGTGAGATAAATCACAAGTCCAGAATTGAGTCAGTTCTCCACCACCAGTACCTAAATCAATAACAATTTCCAAATCTTCTAATTGTAATATCTCAGATGCTCTTTCTTCGTCTACAATTTCTGGTTCACCATTGACTAATAATTTTAATTCTGAACTACCGTCTGTTGGAATGAATGAAACGTTAGTTTTATTAGGAATGACAGAATCTGGTTGAGAAACATCAGAATATCCTATAGCACAAAGAATTCTTCCCCAATTTGCATCTTTACCATACATAGCCGTCTTGAAGAGAGAAGAGTTTGCGATAGTGGAAGCGATACTTTTAGCATCTTCGTATGATTTAGCATCTTTAATGGTAATTGTGATGAATTTAGTTGCACCTTCACCATCTCTGACTACTAATTGAGCCAATTGTTGAGCAAAATCAGTAATTGCATTTTGAAGCTTTTCAAATGATTTTCCCGAATCAACGTCAATTAGCTTTCCCCCAGCAGCTCCATTAGCAATAGCTACGATAGTGTCATTGGTAGACATATCTCCATCGACAGAAATACTATTAAACGATCGATCAGTAGAATATTTCAATATATGTTGCAAAGCTGATACAGATACCGGAGCATCAGTAACAAAGAAACCTAACAAGGTAGCCATATTTGGACAAATCATCCCTGCTCCTTTTGCTAAACCTGCCAATGTATAAGTTGTACCATCAATTTCAAACTGCTTAGATACTAATTTTGGAAATGTATCAGTAGTACAAATGGCTTCTGCACAATTAAGCCAGTGTTGATGTGATGATCCTAAATGATTGGTGGCCAATTCAGGAATTCCAGCTACTATTTTTTCAATTGGTAAATTATTTCCAATAACCCCAGTAGACATAACCAAAGTTGAATCTGGAGAGTTACCCAATACTTTGTCTGACTCATCCACCATAGTTTGAGCATCTTTCATCCCTTGAGTTCCAGTAACAGCATTTGCATTTCCACTATTAACAATTATAGAATTGATACCCAAACCATTCTTTTCCTGTAAAATCTTAGTTGAAATTTGAACAGGAGCTGCTTTAAACTTATTCTTGGTGAAAACCCCAGCAGCAACTGCTTCTTTTCCAAATTCATTCTTTAACATCGCCAAATCTAAAGATTTTCCATTTTTTTTCACTCCACAATGAATTCCTCCAACAACATAACCTTTGGGATAAACCCCTGACTTGGGAACAAACCGACTCGCTTTACTAGACAAATATCTAATCCCATTCATCGTCTTTGGTCTCTATCAGTTCCAACTTTTTGTTGATAGTGAAAAAAATTGTCGAATTGGGTAATTTATGTCACCGCGGCTAATTCGATTTTTCAAATATTTTCTCAACTAGCAGAATCTGCAACCAACTAATATAACCAATGATTGGCCTACCCATAGATTGATTGATGAGGTTGTTCGTACGTCGGTTGGTAGTGCCTAAAGTAAAGTACGTTTCAATCCGAAACCAGTCGACAAATCTGACGATTAGTGGTGCTAACCGAACATTTTTAGATACAAAACTATTTGAAACTGGAGATGACCAAGATTGGAAACTGGAATCAAACAAGTTGCCGAATTTGAAATCAAAAATGCTTGTAAATAGTTTTTTACATTCGGTTATGAATACAGATCTCAATAGATCGAGACAATTGTTATTAAAAATGGCAGAAAAATTGAATCCTTATTATTTAAAGAATTCGGATACAAAATCCCGGTTTTCTCAATTGAATAGCTATTATTCTTGTATATTGATACTATTGACATCATTAATCACTCACAAATCTTTGAATTTAAGAATTGTTCATCAATTAATCGACGATTACCAACTCAACGACAAAAAGTTATCGAAAATAGATAAGGTTCCAATACACATTAAAAAACTCAAGCAAGATGTGGAGTATAAGTTGCTAACCTGTTTAATTATAAGCTACAAGAACACCGAAAGTGGGAAAAATACAAAAATTGTCAAGCATTCAGTTGCAAAGTATATTAAGACAATCTTGAAAACTTATAAAATCGATGTGCAAAAGTTTGCATTTCAATTAAATGATGAAGAACTTTGGAATCAATTTCAGGAAATATGTAAAATCAATAACCAGCAATTGAAGCTTGATAAACTTTCCCATGATGATACCATTTCTGTTGATGAAAATCTTGAACAATTAGCAAAAATTGATAATTACAAAGATAGTAACGACTTTATCAGTTTGAACCTGTTATGTGAATATATTCTGAATACAAAGTTTCAATCCACAAATGACAAGAAATTGTATGAAATTTATGATGAGTTATCTTCAGACTCTAAAAGTACATTTATGGAAAACTATCTTAAATTCAATAAACTCAAGCAGATTAACGTTGAAAATCATTGTTTGGATTTAGTGGAAAATTTTGACTCAACTCTTTCTCAAAATAAATCACAAAGAATTCGAAGAAGGGATCAAAAATCAAATATTATGAAATTCAAATTGGTTCAATCGAAAACTTTATATCAATGGTTTCAATCTTACATTCAATACCTTACATTAACTATTAAGAAAATCGATAGCACAAAATTTGATGACCTCAATGAAGATGAAAAGATCCTAGCAAAATATAGCTTTTATTTGAAAATTATGCCAAAGAAAGCTCTAGCAACCTTAGTTGTGTCGAATATTCTTACAATGACAATTTCAGCAAAGGAGGGATTTGTCAAATTTTCAGATTTGGTTAGAAAGTTGTCATTCTCATTCACAAGATTAATATGGAAGGAACCTTCATTTAATCCGTTCAAAAAAGAATTGCTACAATTCTTCAATTCAGAAGAAGATGGCATTATTTTGTTTTCTACTCTAATTAAAAAGTTCATTGAAATATCAACGATTACTTTATCACCTCAGGACCTTAATGTATTGAGAGAAATATATGCTTTAAATAAAAAAAATATTCAAGCTTCTTTTTTCAATAGAGACGAAAACTCAAATGTTCCTGCTTTCCTCCATTCATTAATCCATCAAAATGATAACAAGCTCTTAGGTATTGTACAAATTCATCCATTTTTGATTATAGAATTTCAAGCATTAGAAAGTTTAACGTTCAACAAGTCATTATATTTACCAATGTTGTGTCCTGCAAAGAAGTGGACTTCACCAAAAGAGGGAGGCTATTTGGCAGATCTTAAACCACTCGTTATAACAAGCGACATGAATACCACCATGAAATACATGAATCAAGCTCACCAATCAGGACAACTTAACTCAATTTATTCTAGTCTTGATAAATTAGGGACTGTCGCTTGGGCGATTAATTCAAGAGTATTCAGTGTGGTTAAAGAGGTGATGGATTATGACTGTGGGTACATGTCGATTCCACCCAAAATATCACATCTCGACATGAACGATGAAAACTACAATGATAAAAAGGGTCAGAGGATTGAATACAATCTTATAAGTCGAATTGCAAGTTGTTTTGATGCTTCTGGAGATGTGTTCTATTTACCTCATAATGTTGATTTTAGAGGCAGAGCATATCCAATGGTGTCACTTTTGTCACACTACCAAGAAGACTTGGTGAGATCTATAATGATGTTTTGGTATAGTCAGCCTCTTGGTAAAGAAGGGTTCAATTGGATAAAATACCAATTGGCTGGTGCTTATGGTAATGACAAGTTAGGTTTCCAAGAGAGAATTCAATTTGTCAACGAAAATATTGAACTAATACTTGATTCAGCAAACCTACCTCTAGATGGTAAGATGTGGTGGAAAAAAGGTGATAAGCCGTGGCAAACTTTAGCACTTTGTATCGAAATCAATTTGATTCTAGAATTCGAGAAGAAAGGTAATGATATAGAAAACTATCGATGTAGAATTCCGATTCATCAAGATGGTTCTTGTAATGGACTACAGCACTATGCTGCCCTCGGTGCAGACTTAGAAGGGGGAAAGTCAGTTAATTTACTTTCAATTGATAGCGGGATGATTAGAGGTGACGTTTACACAACAGTATTAGAAGCTGTAAAAATCAAGGTTTCGAATGATTGTGTTCATGGAAGTACCGAAAGAAAGCAGATTGCAAATCTAGCAAACACGGTACTAAGTCGTAAGTTGATTAAACAAACGGTGATGACAACTGTTTACGGTGTGACTGCCTACGGTGGTACCAATCAGATTTATGACAGGATATCAGACGTGATCCAGAATTGTGAATCGAATTCAATTGGGACAATACCTGAACAAATGGAATTGATAAAATCGAGTCAAACCAGAATCAGCTTATACTTATCGAAGCTCGTTTTGAGTTCAATATCTGAATTATTTGCAGGGGCAAAGCTTATTCAAGATTGGCTACTTGAGAATTGTTTTCGTGTAATATACTCACTTGATTTGGAAACAGTTCAATTTATAGAAGCAAATATTTTAAAAGGTAAACAGTTTGATTTCATGAATCCATTATTATTCAAACCTATGATGTGGACCACATTATCGGGATTTCCAGTGGTTCAAGTGTACAAAAATATGAAAGAAAAACAAATCCCAACATCACTACAAAGCATTACTATCAAAAAGCCCAACGAATTTGCGGGAATAAATAAACAAAAACAAATGAATGGAATAGCTCCGAATTTTATTCACTCAATTGATGCACTCCATATGCTCATGACTTGTACCCAAGCGAGTAGGGAAAATGTAACCTTTGTATCTGTTCATGATTCCTTCTGGACATATCCACATACAGCAAGAAAGCTATCATCTATACTTAGAGAAGAATTCATAAGATTACATTCTAGTGATATTATCGAAAATTTAAGAGACGATTTGATATATACGACTAGAAAATCATTTCAATTGGTATGGGTTAAAAATACAGAGAATAGAGAATTTGTAAACCAGTTGAACCAATTAAGACAATCATATTCCTTTAGCAACAAAAATAGGACCAACAATCTTAATCGAGTTTTAAGACACGAATTAGAAGTTCAAAGTATGAGTGATGAAAGTAGTGGAGTGCTGCATTTACTTCAAAAACATGATGTGCCATTGTATATACAAACCAAAAGAAGTAGACAAGTTCTAAAATCTTATTCCACAAAAAGTGGCGCAAGACCTACTTTCCACAAACTTCTGTTACTAGACTATACACCTCTCCTAGCACCAGTTAGAATATTGGAATGCCCTCCAAAGGGAAATCTAGATATCACAGAAGTACGAAATAGTCCCTATTTTTTTTCATGAATGGAGATTTATGATGAAAATAATAATGATCAAATTAATATATTAATATGCATTTAATCTCTTTCATTAATCATAGATTGTAGTTTACCAAATATTCTATCACGATGTATTGCCAATTCATCATATTCGTCAGATTTAAAAAATTGATTACGCTTTGGAAACAGTTCATTACCTTCATTGATACTTGAAGTTTCGTCATTAAAAAATTGGTCGTCTTGAAGATAATCGACGTTTTCAAAATCTTGATCATATTCATTTTCATCTAAATCAAAATCATTCATCAACCCATTAACATCTATGGGCTTATGTAGTATCGATATATCACTGTTTGATCCAGCATCTTCATCTGAAGGATAATCGTTTTGGTAAAAGTCTTCAGCATTGGAATCTTCTTCATCGGATACAAGTTGAGAATCGGGGTTGTCTTCATCATCCGATTGATACAAATCATTGTCATCATCAAAAAATCGAATATAACCAATCTGGGTTTTTGGATGATTAGCTGATGTTAAAGGTTCTGCTGATATATGATAGACATCATATACATAATCATCATTATTATTGGCGACATTGGATATATTTTTTGTTCGTTTTTTTCTTTTACTATCATCACCTTGATCATTCACATTCAAATATGAATCCACCATATCTGATAGTTCATTAGCAAGTCCATTATCAGCATCTAGTTGTGGTTTAGGAATTATAAATTTGTTATTGTGATTACCATCATTTGATAAATTTTCAACTTCTTTACAATCTATGGACAATATTGAATCTTCAAATAATACATTATTTGAAAAATCGTCAGTTCTTGCTAATCGGAAATATATATTTTCAATTGCTGCTTCCACATTCTCTGGTGGTGGTGGTGTTGAAGTTGGTGTAATATCTTTCGATGGATTTGGGGTTGAAGGTTTGGATTTCTTGGCTTTTCTACTATCTTCAAGAATTAAAGCTTGTAATGGATCTTGATTTCGCTTTCGTTTAATCCTCAATATCCTGGGTGGGTCAACCATTCTATGAATCAACTAGGTTTGAAGTTTATGTGGAGTTGATTGAAACTGATTTCTGTTCGCATGTCGAATGACTAGTTGGTTTGTCGCAAAAAAATGACAAAATTTGAAAATTTGACAAACAAAATTTTCAGTCAATAAACAAAAACTACAGCAACAACAAGTTATAAACTGTGTCTAATAATATGTATTTGGTAAATAATTGATAAATAAACTGTGTCTATAGTTGGTAGACTAAACAATCGATAAAAAATAATATTGAAATTGGAGTTGTATATTCTCTGCAGTAGACCATTGAAGACACAATAATCCCAATTTGTATTCAATAAAACTAGTAAATTAAATTATCAGGAAATTTAGAATTACAAGTACCTCCCAAATATGGATAGTACTTCAAAAACATTCCCCAGAGTGACCAAAATAGGTTTTCATCTGAACTAGATTATTTTTACTGTACAATTGACGTCTTCATTTCACGATATGTGGTTTACGCATGTAAAATGTTAGTGTACCATTGGCATGTTCACTCCATTAAATAATCTTGACGAATATGCAAATATCAAATACCAACGTACTATTGCTTATCTTGAAGTATTCGAAATAATAACTTCTATTCTTCAATCGCAGTCTATATCTATATGAAAAAGACGTTGCGGGTGCTAGACAATTCAAACAAGAACAAATGCAGAACCTATTGAAGTCTACTTCTCATATTCATTTGGCAATATTTTTCAGATTTCAAAGTCGTACTCAGGTAAATCTCTTTTGTCTTCAATGTGCTTCTGTTACGGGTATCGAGGATGATTGTAAATATCCTTTACCGAAGGCTCAAAATAGCCGTTGGTTCAAGCCGATATTACACGGTAATCATTAAAAAACCATTTTCAAAGTATATCCACGGGTATAGTTTCCGAAACTTTCATCGTATTAACCAGATACACTATCCGTGGAATTCCAATTGACTTGTGAATGCTGCATAAACCAGTAATGTGTACAATATATGCCAAGTTATGTTTTCTATATTTCCGTAAAAATTTCCAAAAGCACCATCCATGGATTTTCAAACTCTAGCATCTCAATCACTGGATAGTTTTGCAACCATTAAGTAATCATGGTTAATGGCCAAAATTTTCGTTGCCAGATACATTTGTCATGTTAACTGATAATTCGATTACTTGACTGAAAGGTCATTTTAGAATCATCCGAGTATTCCCTTTAAGCCACTCTAGGTTTATCCGATGGTTCTTCTTGAGGTTATGATATTTTTTAATAGCCCGATAGAATTCGAAGTAATTATTTGCTGTATCTGAAATACAGCTCATGAACAATTACCGACCGGTAAAAGCCAAACCGTTCATCATTGCCAGGTTTAAGCAAAAGATATGCATTCCGACATAACACTAAGCGTTACCCTGTTCTCTCGATTCAATACTGATATCCGTCGATATTCCGCTATCCTAGCACTCTATTCATTCTTCAATTATCAATTGGTCCCGGATCAGAAGTAGGCTGCAAGACTCCGAGATATTTATTCAATAATTCCCACTTGTAATGACACTTCATCAGACTTCTTAACTTTCAACTCTGATAATTTCACAACACTGGGTTGATAATCCAGCTCTTTCCATAATAGTTTTGATTGATCACAACTATTTCTGATCGGATAAACCAAATTCTTGTCGATCTTCTATTGACCCGTTTTCAACAATCCGATAACTCTTCCGGCTTTAATGCTTTTGTTATTGCCCGATGATCAAATTTACCGCAAGTTCCACATAAGACTATCATAACCTTGGTGACGGCTACCTCCATCAAAATAGTTAATGCTGTCGATTACCTCACCCACATTATGATCATCCATCGGTTCTAGTTTTGTAATTCTAAACCTTTGTGATGTATGAAAACTTCATGTGGTAGTAGGTATGTAAATTTTTGATGACTGTTTTTATTTATTAGATGCTTGTTGTAATTTTCAATATCAATTATTGATATTAGTTACAATACTAAAACTAACCAACGGAAAAGTATTGATTTCACTAGTAACAATACTGTCAACTTCAAAAACTGAAAGACAACCTTCAATAACTCCACAACTAAACCAGAGAAATACTTTTGATTTACTCAAAGTATCATGAATACCTTTTGCTGAATTATTTCTTGTAATTAATTTATGATTATTATCAATTAAAACAAAAGTTCCCCGATGATTTGTTCTTAAATTATCCATTTGTTTTAAAAACATTAGTTTCCAAACATCACGGCAAATAAATTTCATTATATCTAAAATATTTGAAAATTGTAAAACTAAATTTGATTTATATAATAAAATTTGCAGTAATTTATTACCAAGATTATAACCTATAAATTTCAATCTTAAACCTACATCATTCAGGTATAATAATTCATCATCATAAATATTAATTGTTCCCGGATAATCTAAAGTAATACTACTTAATTTATGATTAATTCGTGTTTCAATATCTTGTTGATCTGTTTTTTCTTGCAATTTCTTACTAACTCGTATACTCATTGGAACCAATTCTTGAAGTAATAAAGTCAAACATACTGAATTGACCTGTTTAGGTTGATCTAAAGAATCCATACTTGATAATTCATTCTTACTTTATTTTCAGTTAGTGTTGACAGAACTGATGTCAATAAAAATGACAATATCACGTGATAAAATGATTTAAATTGATACAATTGAATCAATTATAATAATTATATCAGAAGTATACAAATGGGGTTTATCAAGGGTTGTCTAAGGAGTTTGGACTAAAATTCAAGTAGGTTTGATTTGAAATTTTTAGGATTTAAGTCCGTTTTGTTTGTAATTTTTGTAAGAAATAAATTAAAATTATTCGTAAGAAATTGAACAAACATGTAGTGAATAGTTTTGGAATAGGTTTAATCTGTTTGAAAGTGGAAGAAATTATCGGCTTTTAACATTAAGGGCCATAAAAAAGTCAACACTTTTACCAAGAATCAAATGCTTAGCTTGACACTCTTTAATTGGTTTTAGTAGTAGCAATAAGTACTAAATAACCAATGAATAAAATAAACGAATTAAAACAAATGAATGATCTATGAATAAGATGAACGGATATGATAAATAAATCAAATTTGGGTATAGAAAGTGTTATAGAAGTAGAATATAATAGAGCAATAAGGGTACCAACAGTGATTGATATCATAAACCTATGTAATGAAGTATTATATTATATTATATTATAAATCAACAACCACGTCATGAAGTATTATATTATATTATATTATAAATCAACAAATACCTAATAAAGTATTAAATATATAAACTAGCAAATCAAGCTGATTTACAATATTTCAACTACAAATTTAACTGTGAACTAAATCCTATGAGCCACAAAAGTTACATTGAACTATATCAAATCAGAAACAAACCTTACCCCTTTCATTTAAACCCAATTAACTAAATCATTTTATCTCCCCACCTTTCAACCAAACCTGATCAAATACAAAACTTTTATCAAGATGCAAACTTTCATTACAAATTTTTTTAACAGCAGCCGCAGGAACTGCGGCTGCGTTCAATCTATTACTTTGAATTGAAATGAATAAGATTGATTAGCAATTCACTAAGTTTGAATAAAAAACAGTAATGACTTAAGTGTGTTTCTCTTATCTAGTTTGATGACTTTGAAACTCGAGAAAAAAGAACTATAACAAAATAACCTAATAAAAAGTAAAACAAGTAAAACAAGTAAAACTACGACATTTCCTTATGATGCAAAAGGTGTTGATATATCGACACATGAAAACAAAGTTTGACCTTTCATTTAAACAGCTGATACTACTTGGATTAAATAGGTGGTACTACAGTAATTGAATTAAATAGATGGTACTACAGTAATTGAATTAAATTGGTGATACTACATGTTATTGAATTAAATTGGTGATACTACTGTAATTGGTTTTCTTTAGTTTTATTTTAGTTATGTTTTAGTTTTTACGACATTGGTGTTTACAAGAGTGAATTCTGTTTTTCTCTATGTGTGTGTGTGTGTGTGTGTGTGTGTGTGTGTGTGTGTGTGTGTGTGTGTGTGTGTGTGTGTGTGTGTGTGTGTGTGTGT